>JASSUY010043541.1:0-33662 GCA_032466535.1 Forpus xanthops | reverse complement strand
GCGCTGGCACAGGGTGCCCAGAGAAGCTGTGGCTGCCCCATTGCTGTCAGTGCTCAAGGCCAGGTTGGACGCAGGGCCTTGGAGCAACCTGCTCTAGTGTGAGGTGTCCCTGCCCATGGCAGGGGTTGGAGCTGGATGAGCTTTGAGGTTCTTTCTAACTCCAACCAACCTGGGATTCTGTGATTTCCTCATGAAACGAATTAATTTTCTATGGGCTCTTGTTTACCTTTGCCAATGATATTGTGTTGCCTCATCTTTAACATGGCTTTGCCTTTTAGTGTGGTCCTTGTTCTCCAATAGTTGCTCTTTATTAAAAGTCTTCTATCCTTGGTCTTCAGAGTACGTTAAAACTTTGTAGTGTTTTCCCCAAGGACTGTTTATTGCTTCTCTTGCATGGGGAGGAAAGGCACTGGGTTCCTCCGTTCCTATATGCGAACCTCTATGCTCAATTGCGCACATCTCTTTGTAGCAATCAGCTTTTTCTTTGAGTTAAAATGAAGAGTTTAGATTCAAACCCATCAGGCTTCTTACTCCTGTCTCACTGTGGCTTTTTATGCTCACGACCCTTTTACTGTGAATCATAGGAAAAGGTGAGGTTTCAGAATAGAGAAGGCATCAGTGCCAGTACTTGGCCCCACAGTTCCTATAAGCAGGGAAAAGCAGTGCTATGTTAGAGCCCCAGAAGATGGTTTGACACAAAACCCATGGGCTACGGCTGTTTAATCATAGAATCATAGCCTGATTTGGGTTGGAAGGGATCTTTAAAGGTCATCTAGTCCAGCCCCGCTGCTGCTCTGGCCTTACCTGGTGGTTTGGAGTCGGTGGTCGCTATTGGCCACCAGCAGGACTTCTTATCTTAGTGCAAGGACCAGTAATCCCATGTGAAATACCCTTGTAAGACGGAAGGGCTAAGCCCGGTCATGAGATCCTTTGCCTAACTCTCCCTGTTGTATAGCTGTAGCAGGAACGAGAAGAGGAAGATGATGGCGAGGCAAGCTCTGTGTTGGTATTTCACACTCCTCTCATAGAGGCAGCTCTCTGTCACTCGTGTGATTTTATTCTGTATGTACATAGGCAGATTCCTTGAATCATCACCTAAGTTACAAACTCCATTGTGTTTCCATGAACTGTAAGCCTCCTTGTGTCTGGGGCTGTCATGTGCTAACAAGAGACAGGAGAAGTGCCAGTGTGTCAGTCATTACAGACTCTCTCCATCTAGTTCATGCTGAGCTAGGAGAGGCAAGCGAGGAGCGGGATCTTAAATAAGGACAGCAGATCCCCCACGGGAGGAATGAAGACAAAGCAGCCAGGTGGTACTATTTGGATTTCAAAGCCTGGAAGGATTTTTGGAAGCAGAAGCAGCTTGATCTGGAAACATAAAGCGATGCATGGACGCAGTGGAGGGTTCCTGGGACGCAGAGGCAGTGGAAGCTGCCATTTGAAGGAGCAGCTGCCTGCTGGCGCGGCAGGTCCCTGAGCACCAAAGGGGATCTCACCCAACCACAAGGAAAATTCAGGAGCGGGGAAACGTAGGAAGAGAGATGTGTGCGTGTTTACTGTGTCGTGTGGCTCTGCGTATGGCATTAAAGGGAAGAGTGGCTGCCTTTGAGACAGTTTGCAAAGCCTGTGCCTTACCTGATTCAGCTTTGTGGGATGACTTGTCGCTCAGGCGTTGGTTGTGACTGAGCTCTGGGAAAGAGTGAGTCAAAGGCACGGGAATTCGGCAGCAGGTCTAACCGGGGGTCTGTGTGCTTAAAAGGGAGAAGATTGTCTGGAGACCCAAGGCAGGTAAGAGAACTTGAGTGTTTGAGCAGGCTGAGGCTTTGTGAGTGTCCCAGACCATGTCAAGTGTAGGCTGTAATATCTCAGCCTGTGAATTCTTGCCTGTAGGAATATGAGAGAGGCTGGAAGCAGAACGAAACACGCACGTAGTAAGATAGCGAGCAGTGCTGTAGGTGGCTCCAGGCATTGTCTGGCATACACACATACACAAGCCAGCCACGAAAGTGAAATCATGCCTCATGCGTCTTCCCATCATTTACACTGAACCCAAGAATAATATTTCCCACCAACAGACAGGCTGTTAGCTCAGGCTCAGTGCCATACTGCTGAAGCTGCATGGCTTCTGACTGCTTTGAATGGTTAAGAGGGAGCTCGTGCTCTCTTGTGGCGTGGTCAAAGGAGCTTGTATCTGTTGGCAAATGACCACGTGTGCCATGTGCTCTCAGGAGTAAGGTCTGCTTGCCAGCGCTGAAGGCATCGGCTGGTTTTAACCATGCTGGATGATGTGATAGCCCTGGACTGTAAGTATGAAAGGCTTTCTGGGATCAAGTCAGAGCACCACCTCCTCTGGGGCACTTTAAAAGGAAGGAAGCGCTCAAGAGGATAACATGGAGCCAACTGATGGATATGGGTCTTCTGCATCAAGAGCCGTCTGTGTGTTTAGCGTTGGGAGCGAGGGCAGTGTATTTGTCTTTGGGGTTTGCAAACATCCAGAACGTGTTTGGAATTGTTTCTTCCTGACAAATAGAACTTAACTGTTGAGAGGGAGGTGAAGATTTTGTGATGAAGGCAAAATGGAATAGGAACATTAGGGCTCATTGACGTTTCCGTGTTCCAGACTTACTAGGCCTCAAAATAGACAAACTGGAGAGATCAGTTTGTGTGGTTCCTACGTATGTAAATGGACATACAATTATCTATCAGTATAAAATGTTAGTGCGTATTTGCTGTATACTGATTAACTTTATAAGCGAATGAAGATTGCCTCAAATTTACATACAATGTGAAGAAAAGTCCCTTTATCCTCTGTAACTGCAGCGTTTGGCAGATTCAGGAATAAATAATCTTTTGTGGCAAGGGGATGCCTTATCAAACATATGCAGATCAGTGCTAATTAATGCTAATTAAGGTTTCCTGTCTATCTAGTTGGAAAAACGTCCAAATGTTATGAAATCCAGTTAGTGTGCCTATTACCCTAATTGTTTTATATGGGATGGTTCTTAATTAAAATATGTAAATTGACCTTAATTGCTATATACTAATGGAGGTTCATGTTATCTCACTGGAAACGACAAGATGGCGAGGAGGGGTACTTAAACAAATCATTCTGATACATTGGGAAATAAATGACCTTTACTCAAAATGATTTCTAATTGGAAATTGGCAAAAGGAACATTTTGCCACCGATGTTTCTCTCTCATTTGAAACAGGGTCAGAAGGTACAGTTCTTTGGTGCTATAGATAGGGTGACATTGCAGCTTCATTAAGGCTATGAAGCAAAGCAACATTTTGAGTGCGTACTGGATGTTTCCTAATTGTGTGCTACCCTTGTGTTGAGCTTTGGGAATGTTGGAGCTTTGCAATGTTGGTCTGAATGGTCATAACTTTGGAGTTTATATTCTGGTCTTTCTTCATCATGCTTTAACTGGTGGTGAAGGGGGCCTGCAGGGTGCTGGCGAGGTACTCTGTGTCAGGGACTGTAGCAATAGGACAGGGTATAATGGGTTAAAGCTTGAACAGGAGAAGTTCAGGTTAGATGGAGGTTCTCCACTGTGAGGGTGGTGAGGCACTGACACAGGGTTCCCAGGGAAGCGGTAAATGCTCCATCCCTGGCAGTGTCCTACGCTACACAGGTGAAGTGCAAAGAACCTCTCTGCTGGTAGGTCAGGTTCACAGGTCCAATCACCAGCAAAAGTATGCCAGTGTATCAAACATAAAATGCCAGACTGGTTTGGGTTGGAAGGGACCTTAAAGCTCACGCAGTTTGATCCCCTGCCACGGACAGGGCCACCTCACAGTAGAGCAGCTTGCTCCAAGCCCCTGTGTCCAACCTGGCCTTCAACACTGCCAGCAGTGGGGCAGCCACAGCTTCTCTGGGCACCCTGTGCCAGCGCCTCAGCACCCTCACAGGGAAGAGCTTCTGCCTTAGATCCAACCTGAACTTCCCGTGTGTAAGCCTGAACCATTCTCTCCTCATCCTCTCACTACAAATACTGATGTAATAACAGTAGATATTGAACACACCTATATACCTATGTTCCTCTTGTGTCCTAGACGTCATTGATCTATACCTCACTTTCCAAAACCGATCTGAAAGGTTCCACTGTCTTGCAGGACATCGTGACCAATGTTTCTCCGAGGATCGTGCGTGGAACTACTTCAGGTCCTATGTACGGTCCAGGCCAAAGCTCTTTCCTAAACATTGAACTGATCAGCGAGAAAACGGCAGCATATTGGTGTAAAAGTATTGCTGAACTGAAGGCCGACTTTCCAAACCGGGTAAGTACCATTCGGGCTTAAAGTGCTTAGGATCTCCAGTTCATGGATGTGTGAAGGTTCCCCTGTTTAGTATTTATTAAACAGAATGCCAGTTGCTTTATTGACATGGATGTAATTAAAAACCAGAAAAGCCCATCCAAATCGTCTCTGATTCTGTGAAATGACTGTGCAGAAACAGAGAGTGGTTGTGATAGGACAGCGGGTAATGGGTTCAAACTTCAACAGGGGAGGTTTAGGTTGGATGTAAGGAAGAAGTTCTTTACTGTAAGGGTGGTGAGGCACTGCAATGGGTTGCCCAGGGGAGTTGTGAATGCTCCATCGCTGGCGATGTTCAAGACTGGGTTGGACATAGCCTTGGGTGACATGGTGTTGGGTGTGAGGTGTCCCTGCCCATGGCAGGGGATTGGAACTGCATGATCTTAAGGTCCTTTCCAACCCTGACTATTCCATGATTCACTGATTTTTCATTAGGCTGATGTTTGCATCCCAATAGATAATATCAATGTTGATCTCATTGTGAGTGTTTGTCAGTCCTGCTGTGAATAATTTTGTATTTAAGGCCATATTTAATGGTGTAACTCCTAATAATCAATTTAGTTGATTACTGTATTGCATTATAAGAGGAATCTTTGTTCTTTCCATTCGTAATCCAGATGTGAAAGGTGCTACTATTATTTGCATAAGCAATTGGCAGCTTTAGGAGAAAAAGAAGTGATACTGACTTAAAGCTAAGTTTGCTACAAGGCCAGAGTTTTGTTGAGCCTTTTGGGCTATGGGGAATGTGTCTAAAAGGTAATGAGCAAAGTTGGGAGCAGTGGCACCAGGTAGTTGGCATAAATGGTTTTCAGCTACTGTTCTAATAGATAAGGACATCGAGGTGGAAAGTAAAAGTGTCTTCAGTCATTCTCTTGAATGGATAGAGGTAGATCTTCTGTCCTGAAGTTATTACCTCCTTGGTACAGCTATGAACAAAATAAGCTCACATTCCTGAATGTATTATGACATGAAGACAGTCAGGGTTTTTGCTGGGGGGGTTGTTGGGTTGTTGTATTTTCTTGCTCCTGGATGTAGACATCAGCAAGTATTAAAACGTTTAAGTACATTGTGTTGATGGTAAACGTTGAGAGCTGCATGTTTGGTACCCGACTTTGCTGGGTACAGATGTGTCTGTGGATGGATGCTGTGTTTTCTTTGCTGAGTTTCATGTAGCTTTATCTGCTTATCTGTGAGGAAAAGCACTAGCAGCAGTTTCAAAAGGGAAACGGGAGTTTTCTGAGCCCTAGCCTCTGTGTGGCATGAAGAGCCCCCGGTCCTCCATAGTTCCCAAGGGGAGCATCTTCCGATCGCTACGTGAGTTATTACCTTGGGTATGTGAGCGCAGCTCCTGCACGTTGCCTGTGGCATCTTTGAGGTTGGTGATGCCTGCGTGGGTGCAGGGGAAGCAGCACCCAGCAGTAGACCTTGGCTTTGCATGCAGAGATGTTTCAAACGTGCTCATGTGCTCATCTACAAACTGATGTGGTAAATACATTGTGAAGTGAAAGCAGGTTTTTGCTCACTGAGTAGAAAACTCCTGGTGCTCAGTTTGAAATTAGAGCTTGCAGATTCCCTTCCCCAGTTCCTGTTCACTCCTCTAGAAAGCCTATTTAAACTCAATGGAGTTGATTAAAACCAAAACCAGTTTCTGGGAACTGTTTGGGTGAACTTAATTAAGAATGACCTTTTCTGCTCAAGTGATGGCCAGAGACGAGGCAACAACTAATTACAATACAAAAGCCTTGCCTTGCTACAGTAAATATTAAAAGCAAATCCAAACGTACCCATAATTACTTTTGCTCTGTAATACAAGTCATTTAAGGTAAGATCTATATTACAAATGGAAAGGGTATTAGCAAAATAGCTAGGAGGTGATTCCACAACAGCATCCTATCTATCTCGACCCACTAGGAGGAGGTGAACCATAACACAAAGAGAGCAGCTAAATTCCCCCAACAAAGCCTAGGAGATAAACAGCATTTTGTAAGGAGTTGTGCAAAACAGGGCCACCAGTCAGAGCTCGGTGGGGAATGTCATGTAACAGGGACATACTGCCTCTGTAACCAGGAGCTAGCATCTCCCTTGTGCTGGGTTGCCTCATCCTTTGGCTCTTTGGACTCCCAATTCTTGCCTGTAGCTTACAGTTATCTCTGACAGGAAGTTGGAACTGGATGATCTTAAGGACCTTTCCAACACAACCATTCTGTGATTCGATGATTCTGTGACTGTCAGTCATTCCCAGTCTTCTTGTCTGTTAGCTTCGATCCTGAACCCTCTTCAAGTGGTCTAGGGCAAAAGCTGCCACTGAAGTACATGGACCGGTTGAAGCAGAGGGGAAAGTAGAAAGAGAAAGCATCTCGATGCTGTCTCTTTGCTTGTGAAGTCTCATCAAAAGCTTTGCTGTTTCACATTGGGGTTCTTTAATTGGGTTGATTTAATATCACTGTTACTGGTTTTTACAGTAAAACACACATCCCCCCGCACAGAAGATGGATGCTGGCACAGTACGGGCACAAAGATTAGTCTTAATTCTTAAGCAGGTGATGCTTTATTGTCATGATTTGCAGTTAAAAGTGGGATTGTTTTCTCTTCCTGGTACTTCAGTCATCTCAGGAAGGTGTTATTTCATCAACCTGCCTGAGACCATTTAAAACATAGTGTTCTTCAGCATCGTTTTATCCTTAAACGTTCAAAAGATGTGATTCCCTTTGTGTTTCCTTGGCCCATCAGGAAAACCATACAAACTGCTCTTCCTCATCCAAACCTTCGGCTTGCCATAGCTCAGCTTCCTCATTTGAGTTAGGTAAGTCACTTACTTACATAGACATCTGTTCTTCTGCTCCCATAAGTATGTCTGCGTATTTACACTGCCTAGTAGCTGGCCAAGGGAAGGTTGCATATGATCCATTTGCACTGGGGAGAACAGGCTTGTGAAGAGCAAGGGTTGAAAATGGTCATTACAATATAAAGTGAGGGCTCACAAGTTACTTTTTGGCCTCCTAACTGGACATGGATGGGTTTGTGCTGCTGCATGACTCTAGGGAGCGTACCCAGGGTACCAGAGTTTTATCTGGGGCACTGATTCTGTGATTCAGTGTTGAATCCTCTTCTGCTAGAAACATTGAGACCGTAGACCCCGAACTAAGCTGAAAACTCCTCATCTTCGTGTTCTGCTGCTTGCAGACTGCTGCTGACAGCCTCACTGACTGTTCATTAGCAGAGAGAAGCTTTTTGAGGCTAAAGATGCACGTGTCAGGAGTAGCCATGCTACGGAGCGTGTGAGAACAGATCCCTGCATCCCAGCTCTGGGGTTTTGTGTGCTTTGTGTTGCTTGGACTGGAATGAAGTTAATGAAGAATAACTCCTGGAATGGAGTTATTCTGTTATGCAGGGGGGTTCTACGGTGGAGGTATGAAATAGAACAGGCAGGTTTGGTTGGGTTTGGTGTTCGGGCCGGGGGGTAACGCATTAAGCCACATTTGCTTTCAGTTTACTCTGTGGTCATAGAAATAAAGGAGGGGTCATAGAGCAAGAAAACTGCAGTTGACCAGGCATAAGAGAGCACCTGTACAGTAACTTTTGGTGCACAAAAATGCAGTGTTCAGAAAGATTATCTGAAATTAGCTGAATAACAGAAAGAGATTTGCAACAGCAACAGCCATCGTTTGGATAGTTTATATGTAGGGTTGATTACTTTGCCAAAATGAGCCCTGAAATGGGTCCTACATCAAGCTGATGTGTGGGACAGGCTCAGGGTTTGACAGAGGTTTTGTCTACAGGCTGTGACTGACATTTATGTATATATATGTGTAGTACTAGTAGTAGACTTTATGATCTGGTTGCTGAGAGGAATTGCCCAGAATATCTGAAACTGCTGTAGAGCTCCTTCGGGACTTAAAAATGAAAGGACATTAGGTGCAAAACCTTTTAAGATACAGAGGAATCACAGAGCTTACATCTTTGCTGTGAGGAGAAGGTAAAAGCTGGCTTTCTCACTAGATGTGTTAGGTACAGCTTGTGCATTTTTGCAGGCAGTATTATAGCTTTCACTTCTGATGGGTGTTCAGAGGTCTGTGGGTTATTGTGTAGTGTATTTACATTTACATTCCATAGTATTTAGATTTCCAGATGCCAATCACTGACTTGATTCAGGTTGGAGCAGGTAATAGATTGGCTTGCCATTTGGGTTTTGAATTTGAAAGGCACGGGGATTTGGAATAGCATTTGTAATGCAAGTAATTCAGTGAGGTGCAAAGCAGAGCCCTCATCTTCATCTTTGCAGGAGTCATGTTCAGAAGTGAAGGTCAGATTGTCAGCTCTCCATAAGCACCATCTCTTCTTTGGTCTAGTAGAGATAGCTTTGCCTTTCCATCACAAGGAAGTGCTGCTCTGTCCTCCAAATACCTACTGAGCTGTCTCTCCATCCATGTGATGAGTTACAGACACCTTGACAAGTCACACCACCTAGAAACTTGGAGTAAACCATTTCTAAACAACCAGGTAGGGCTGTGCCCATGTGGACCTCGTTTGCAATCACTGTACTGTGGACTTGCATGGGGAAGGCACACACCATGCATTCTCAGGCCTATCCAAGGGCCCTTGATGGATGCCCAGATGCTTTCCGACGTGAACTGAACAGGTCTGAGTATAAGGGAAGGGAGCCTCAAGCTGGGATATGGAAGTGCCCAGTAGTGCAGAACAGCTACCTGGATTCCTTTATCTGAATTTCAGACCTGCAAATCACATTAAAAGACTCCAGAAGTTGTTATTGCTGCAGCTTAAACTTCCCAAAGCCAGCCGTCATGGATGCTTGGTAGGAGGTGAAGAAACCCACACAGCAGTTGTTAAATTCACCATATGGAAAAGATCCCTTTCACAACAGAAAACTGGCAGAAGGCCTAGTCCCTTAACATCAGAGGAAATCCTAGCAGATGAGGTTGGGAAAAGGCACTCATACTGGTTACCTTGCCCAGGAACCATGCCATTTGATCCTAGCTAGTGTGGAGTGGCCAAGACTCCTCAATTCCCAGTGGTTACTGTGATGGGTGAAAGGGAAGAGGCTTTGGAGCAGGGGGCATATGAACACCTTCCCTTTTTTTTTCTCATCCTTCACCACAAGGAAGTGGGAGGATGGAAAACAGAAAGATGCTTCTTAGAAAAGAGACCAGAGCTGACACGGAGGAAGAGCAGCCACGTATAACAATGTACCTCTGTGTATTCCAGGGGAGCTTCCACTGTCCCCTGTCCTGAGGGTGTCCTCATTGCTCCTGGCACTGGTTCAGGTCTCCATGACTTAGCAGGACACATTTTCCTCCTGTGGGTGCATGTAAGGAGGAATTCAACCAGGGCTCTGGTTTACACCAGAAGTACCCGTCTGTTCCTGTTGGAGTTCCTATGTGCAAAAGTAAGTGAACACAGATACCAATAGCAGTAACATTGATGGGTTGGGTCTTTGAGATCATGTTTTCTTGTCAGGAAAAAGTTATGGGAAAGGCTTTTCCATAAGGCATAAAACAATGCTCAAGCCTCATATGACTTGAGCATGTTTTATAGTTGTGTGGCCTACAGCTGCTCTGCTGGAGGCTTGGAGGTAGCAGAGAGCTGGTACGGGCTCAGTGGCAGACATAGAGTCATAGAGCCATGGAATAGTCAGGGTTGGAAAGGACCTTAAGATCATGCAGTTCCAACCCCCCTGCCATGGGGGGGGACACTTTCCACTAACCCATGCCACCCAAGGCTATGTCCAGCCCAGTCTTGAACATCGCCAGCGATGGAGCATTCACAGCTTCCCTGGGCAACCCATTCCAGTGCCTCACCACCCCTAAACCAGACTTTACGTCTTGAATACAGTAAAGAAACCCATTCTGTAGTGCCGTGCCTTAAAAAAGATGTTCTTTGGGGACATCAAGAGAATCTCAGCTGATAAACTGAGCTTGGGTTACTGAAAGCATTTGGTACGTTCATCTGTGAAACAAAGTTAAGCTACCCTAAGATTTGAGGGGAGAAACCCTGTGAGTAAGTAGCTAGTTAAACATAGGGAATGGTGCTAAGGAAGAAAGAATCTATGCTCACAGTGGGATGAGATCTCCAGTAAAATTTCCTGGGGATTTGTGCTGTGCTTTGTGCTGTTTCAAATGCTTATTAACAATCTGGAAAAGAGAGAGGGTTTCAAGGATGTAGACGTTGCTGGGAATGCAAACTGTTGTAGGGTGATGAAGATGAGAGCTGATTGGAAAGAGCTGTGAAAGGTCTTGGATTACTCATTGACTGGCCAGTGAATTCCAGGTGAAATTAAAGGTAGATAAATGTATGTGACTGGGATAAAACAGTACTACTTTTATGTATACAGTGATTGGATGTAAGCTAACGGAACTAGGATTGCGGTAGAGAGACCTGTGAAAACCTCAGCTTAATGCTGAATAGCATTGAAATAAAGCTTAGCAAATACAGAGTTTGTGGGGAGGGAAGAGAGAAGACAGCAGACCCCATCACCATGCCAGTGTATTTCCAGGTGATCTTGCACATAGGAACAAGATGAGAGAGACAACATCTGTTGATGCGTGTTCAAATGATGGTGCAGGACATCATAGAGGTTGGACGCAACTGCCCCAAGGTTAACTTCTGGGGTTTTAGCACACTCCAGCCATCAGTTTGAGGGAAGTTCATTTGAGGAAAGCACATTTCTTTTGTTGGAAACTGCAATTTGTAAGTGAAAATAGAGCCACGTAGTAAATACAGTGAGGTTTGAAACCATCAGTCTATGATCCAGCTGTTTGTGGTGAGAAATAAGGACCTTGAGGAGAAACGTGAGAAGATCTTTTATGCTTTCCACTTTGAAAGTACTGCTTTGTGGAGAAGGCTGTTTAGTGTGGAGCTGTACTTTCTTCCTGTGCATGTTCTGAAGCCATGACTTATTCAGTTTGTTTTTACTTTCACAGCTAAGGTTTGACAAATAGTAGGCAGCTCGGTAAGGCAGAGGACTATTTGTACATACGCTAAGAATACCCTTTTGATTTGAAGAGTGAGTTATTGATCCCTGCAAGAAAAGAGCAGTTTTCAGTGTTGTGTGAGGACTGTGAAGGTGCCTTTAAAACTTCAGCCTTAGGGTAAGAACCAGGAGAAAATAAAAGCAGTTCCTGGAATACTTCACCGACTGTCTCTTGGAAAATGACCCAGTATTGGAAAAGACAAACTCCTTAATGGCCAGCATCAGCTGAAGCTGGTTCAGGATGTGCTTTGGCTAAAAAGTTCTTTCTTGAAGAGATATGGGAATGGTCATTAAGCAGGAGCATCAGCAAAGGAAGTGCGCTGAACAGAAAGGGTGATTAAAAGGAGGTTTCTGGAATGTAAGTGCTGACAGTGACACGAAGAGGTGTGTGGTTTTGCTCATCCATCCCATTAAGGTTTGGATTCCCTTTTATTTTTCTATGCTGACTGTTACTTAGGGAGCAAAGCAAAGAGCTCTTCAAATCCCTCTCAGTTTGGTAAGTTCCTGTGTGCGCAATGGAGCGCTGCGAAATGGTCCATGAGATCCAGCTGGGGAGCAGGGAGAGCATCCCTTCATCCTAGAAATGGCCTCCGTAAACTGCAACGGAAGAAGTGGCATCATGTGTTAAAAGTAATGTGCACGCTAAGATGTCCGTTTCACCCCCCAAATATGTGCTTAAAATAGCGATAACAACCTTGGTGCAGGGCCATTAATAACCAGCCAGGGTTAATGGCCCTCAGCAGTGCCTCGGGCCATCAACTCCTCCCAGCCAGTCATTACTCCCTGGGAAATGCCCTTTACTGGGTAGTTATTGTTTTAATATTAGGATGTCGAAGTTGCCATTGGATGGGAAGAAAACGACCTTGTGGCAATGTTAAAGAAACCCCCAAAGGGCAACATTTAAGAGCGAGGAGCAGTCAATGATGCACCAAAATGAAAACCTGGACTTTGTGAGAATGCCAAAACCCCGCCGGCCTTACTATTGCCTGTGCAGAATGGGTGTCCCCCAGATACCTCTCCCCCCAGGTTTTCATTTCATGTTTGTCTTGGGCAATTGGGTAAATTGCAGTCTGATCTTTTCAAATGCACGCTAGCTTTGACATTCATTTGTGCTGGCTGGGATGTGGTGTTAGTCTTTTAAGAGGCACCGAGTGTATGTGATGGAGATAATCCTGCTTTTCCTCTCTTCTGAAGTATATATTACAATCGTAAGAAGAAGAAAGCAAATTTATACTTGGTCAAAGTAGTAAGGGTGTGCTGTTCCTGCTCTCCATTTCTTGATGTGGTTTACATGGGAGGCATTCTCTAATGAAGAAAAACATGAAGGCTGGGTCTATATTTATAAGTCTTGCTCACACACTTATGTAGGCTAGGAACACTAAAAATACAACTGCGTCTAACTGCTGTCCTGGCAGCACCCTCGTGTAGATGCAGTTACACCATCAAACTGTTTATTTTTGTTCAGGAGCAAGTAAAGAGTTTACTGATCTGAGCTGTGTCGATAGTAGGAGAGCTGGCTCCGTGCAGGCGTGTTCTAGCTTAGACAAGCAAGGCACATGCTGGAATCTCTCACCATTGGAGCCAGTTCTTCAGTGTGATTGGCAGCAGCTGGACTGTATCCCAGCCTCCTGTGCTTCCTGGGGAGGGGGGCTATGGAAAGAGCTCAAATTCAGAGTGAAATGGAGGGGTGAAGTGTTCCAAGATGTTGGAGGTTTTTTTCCTCATCCACTGAGAGGAACATGTAGATAAGCAGAAGTCTTAGTGGGCTCTGAATTGATCTCCATCTATTCCCTCAACACTGATTCCGACCTTTTTGTGCACATTGAGGTTAAGAACTAGCATCATAAACTTTTCCGTAGTCATCTTCACCAAACTTGTGTCTGTCGTATTTCCATGTCCTAGGTCTTAGTTCACCCTGCCTTCATATTTTAATGGCCTGTTTGAAACTACTGGACTGTACTTGCTATTGAGATTAAGTAGTAACCGCTAAACATGCGCAGTCAGGCGGTCAGCAGGACCCAAAAAGCAATGTCCTCTTTTTCCCTCTTTGTATAGTCTGAGTCTGCTATATTGTTACATGAACACAGACATCCCCATAAATTACCACGGGATAGCAAATGACTGTGTGTCAGCGTGGTAACTATCCATGTGCATATTTGTAAGTACAGCAAATCCAAGCTAATTCATCTTCCTATGAAAATCTTTAATTTTGGGCTTATTTTGTATGTTCTGGGGTTTTGAAAGAGCACTGAAGCAGCCGATTGCCCAACGACTCATAAATCAGCAGGAACGGGTTTACGTCTGTCTAAACCTTGGGCTGTCATCTCTAGTGGAGGTGGTATGTTCTTCACACTGCACAAGGAAAAACGGGACAGGAAGCACTTACCAACCACTTAAACCTAAAGAAATACTTTAAAGGCTTCTTTCCAGGAGACCTAAGGACATCCTTTGTTGGAGCCATCTAAGTTAAAGGTAGATCTGAGAAACCGATGGAGTAGTTTCCTGTCCTGTTTCCTCCCACTGCAGCTCTGTGGCTCACAACCCCACACTGCTTTGTTTCCATATCTTTGCCATGTTGTTGTTGGGGTTTTTTATCTATAAAATATCTATTTTATATAAATTTCATTTCCTTTTCATCCTTTTCTGATGTTTGACATCTTGTTATAAATGCGTAGTGATGTTGATTGGTTCTGTCTATACCTAACAGCTAATTAAGGTCTTAAGGTAGGGAAAAAATACCTATATTAAAGCTGTATTCCTAATTTCAGGGTAAGAACCTGATAGACTTCTTAGCACACCATTCGTGGCCACCTAGCCATTTATGCCAGGTACACCTCCAGATTCCAATCTGACTACACTTGCAGAAGGTTTACTTTAAGTCAACTACAGCTCAGGTGTGTAGAGGTTGTGTGTATGCTATAAGCACCCCCAACCCTTACTTATGAGCGATTTGTGTATCTCAAGGTAAAGAGGGAGCATTAAAAATGGATGTAAGTCCCATTTGCATCCTCTTGTGCTGTCAGCACCCCACTGGTTCTCAGGAGGACTTCTTCTGCCAGAGGCATCCACATTTCACCTTATATGTTTTCAGTTTATCTTTTGGGGACCGCACATCCTCACCGCTGGGTCACGGATAAAACCTCTCCAACATTGCATGGCAATTGGTGTTAACAGTGCTTTCCTTTGTATTAAACTAATCCTATGGACTCTTCCATGCATTTCAGTGTTGAAGTGTCCAATCCCATAGCAGCAGGTTGAACAAGTTAGGGAACCATCTTATTAAACATCCAAATATTTAGTGAAAATAGTACGGCCTCTTTCAGTTCCTCAGCATCCTCACATAAGCTTGCCTAAAAGATGAAGGGGTGGGTGGAACTGGCAGTTGAGGAGGAAAGATTAGTCAGAAGGTAGCTGCCAACTTCCAGCCCTTCATTTTGCATCTTCTTTGCTGCTGGAGTATAGCCAGAAAGCTACTTGGGTCATCAGCCATAACAGCTACTGCTTAAGTAAATTATAATGTCTGCATGTATAAAAAGCAAAGCTGCCCACTCATGAGAGTTTCTGCTCATCTCTCAGATGGGAGCACTCAAGACCTGCCATCGTGAGGCTCTGTGCAGAGTGGCACTGTTCTTCACAGAATTTATGGGCCAGCTGGGAGGTAACGGGATAATAGGAAGGATATAGGAAGAGATCGAGTTCAATGGGAAGCATAAAGAGTCATCTTCTCTCCTTGAAAAGTTCTGTGCCTGACAAAGCATGGAGTTTCTTTCTTTGCTAAGGGCCTATTTGAGTATAATTTTCACTGGAGGAATAGTTGTATATGGAGCTTCTTTTCCATGGAGAATGGTTCTGGCTTGCCTCACCTTCCCAACTTCGCTTTTAAGAAGTCCTCAAATATATTGCTAGGAACGTTCTATTGAGTGCCCATTTATTGCTAATCCTTTGAAAAGTGCAATAAGAGTTAATTTACTATAAGAAATGCTACTGCTGCTATGGGTTTATTGTTAAATCAGCCTGTGGCTCCCATTAACATGTGCTTAATGAGAAACAGCATCTTCCACCAGGTCAGGAGGGCTCTTATTCATTTGGGGAGATGAAAGTTGGGTAGGAATCAATGCATCTGGTATTTGTGAGTGCATGTGGTATTTGGCTTTGCTGCAGTTTGAAGCTGGTGTATTGTCTGTAAGGGAGGTGGATGGGATGCTGTGGTTGTGGGGATGGCTTTGCTGCTAGGCTGTGGGTCTGAGATGTCCCTTAGTAACAACTGAGTCTGGTTACAGAGTGAAGCTGTACGAGCTTAGGTAGGGGCAGAAAAAGGAGACCCAAAGACTCTGCTTTAGTACCCAATAAAGGGAGAACAAAACCTGAAGTAAAAGGGTAACAAGGAAGAAGAATCGACCCACTGACCCTGCAAGGGAGGAGCAGTGGAGAGAGCAATGAAAGGGAGCAAACACGGTAGCTTGAGATTGCACCAGAGAAGAGAAGGCAAATCCAGAGGTAAAAGCCAGGCTTAAACAAATGCCAGACTGCAGGAGGTTCCTGTGCCTGGGAAAGGCTCAGAGGCTTAATGTTAGAATTGCTAAAGATGGGTGGCTCTGTGCTTGGTGCAGGAGTATGAAGGGAATGAGACATGAGTACTTGTTGGCCATGTGTATGTGTGCAGGGGGTTCATAGGTAAGCTGAGGTTGGCAGGAGCCTCGGGAGGTGAGCGGAGCTAGGCCAGCCTCCTGCTCGAAGTAAATTGGTTACAAAATCAGAGCATTCAGAGAAAATGAGATGGAGTTAGAGAGGATGCCCCAAGAAGTGGAAACTGAAGTGCTCTTCACAAGAATCGTTCTAGTGTCTGGAGGAGAAAGGCAAAGGTATCCCAAGAAAACAAAGATCAATAGATGGAACAGTTATTATTCCGTTACTGTGTGCACTGTGGCTTTCCATCATCCTTTCCTCCATGCTTTCCAGCAGGAAAATATCTCAGACGGACTTTCTGGAAGAGTTCCTTTCCTCGGTGAAGTTCCAGTGGGAATGGATCCCGCTGGGCATTGTAAAGATCCCTTATTTCCAGCCCTGTGATGGGGTGAATCTGTCCCATAGATCAGGCAGGTTTTGCAGCGTGAGGAAGCTCTCTTTTCTGTGGAGTCCCATATCAGACCAGGCAGGCTGCAATAGCATTAAGGGACCGAGAGGTCTCACCCACATGCAGCTGATGTGTAAAGCCCTCAGATAGTTCTCTGAGGGAAGGAGAAGCCTTACAGCCCACACAGCGTCCTAATGAGCATCCTCTCATCAATCAGCGCAGCCTCACCTAAGAGCTGTTTGTGCAAAATCAGGTGAATTAGAAGCGATTTCAGTGCATCACTACAAGCAGGAGAGAGTGGGTGGCTTGTGGAGGCTGCAGCCAGGCTGACAAAATCCTCCCAAGCATTGCTTTGGCACCAGCAATGTCACATGATGATGCAGATCACAGGGCTCTAACGTGTAAAAAGGAGCGTTTTCTCTCTCTCATCTCTGAGCTACATTTTCCTCCTCATCCAGCAATGGTACTTTGAGTTTTCTTGAGCCTTCCGATCCAAGGAAGTGAATTAAAAGAAGCCCTGGGGGTGATGGAAAAGGGAAGAGGTAGGCTGGACTTGTCAGGGATGCAGAGAGACACGTTTGACTGGGGAATTGTGAGCAGACTGAAAGCAGGAGTTAGGAAACAAAGTTCCTCGGGGTTCGTTTTGTCTCTGGTTTCCTGCTGAATTTGTTTTCTCCCAAGTTAAGCAGCTATTGTTATAGCTGTAATAGGGGAAATATATCTACAGGCATCCAGGAGCAGGCAGGGACTGGAAAAGAGATCTTCGGGTTCCCTTTGCTCAATGGCTGCCCATTCCCTATGTGGGAGCAGCCTACATCCCTTGAGCATAGTGTTCCCTATTGTGAGGATGAGCAGTAACAATTAGCAAGGTGTGTTAAATGCACTGTGGGTATTTCTGCACACAGAATTTGATGATAGAAACATTTCTAAAGGTAGAAGGGGAAAAAAAAAACCCCAACCATATCCACAAATGTGTGTTGCCTTTCACCAGCTTTGTTTTCCATACGTGGTCTGAAGAATCAATAACGTGTCAGCACCCTGGTGTAAAGCCTTTGCTACAGGTCATAGCATGTGTCTGAAATGATGTAGAATTAGATATATCCTTTTTCTATTAGCTTCTGCGATATTGTCTTGGCCTCCTCTGCTTTCTCTTTATATTAAATCAGTGTGGAAAGAGCAGAGCTACAGCAGGGGCATGGCAGATCCACAAGGACTTGCAGGTATTGTTTGCAAGGAGCACTGCTGCAAATGAGTGTCTGTCTGCACTCTCCTCTTGGATGCAGCCTTTGTTACCTTGAGTCTGCTCCTTTCAGTAAGGCAGATTTCCATTCACCCATGGATTTGTTTTCAGGCATCACCAAAGAGACTAAAGGTTGAACTAGGATAGGATCTGGGTTTCCTATGCAAAATAGCACTAGTTTTTCTATGCACAATAAAATCCCAAAGATTCTATTGAATTCCCAGGGAAAGCTTCATCTACATGGGGAATTTTTAATGGCATTGGGTTTACCTGAAGGGCTGAGATTTTCAGCAGTCTGCCATAAAATGGAAATGTGAAATACATGAGTTTCTCTGAAGTGCTTTCATGCAGGGGCTGCGTTATATTCCATTAAATGTCTGTTTTGAGGAGCTCACATCCCAGGTCTCTTGTTCACTCTTCAGGAATTACCCCATCTGAATTAAAGTGTCCTGGAGTGTGGGTGCATCACATTTGTTTCTGTCCACTCAGTTTGCGTTCAGTCCCATTCCGAGTTCATAGGACCCTTATTAAACGTTCAAATGGAAAGTTAGCTTTTCATTTATCCCCACATCCCATGTGCATGATCTGTGCCTTCACGTTTATGTGTACAAGCAGGGTAAGGTCATGGTAGCTTAGCTCCTGCCCTCAAAGTGGCTGATGAAATGCTGCGTCTCGTATGGCACAGGAGTAGTTACTCCACCAAGCTGCTCTCTTGTTTTCATATGGGTGCAGCCAGTCCTGAAGAGCAATCCCTTTAGGTTTGTGCTCCCATCAGAGCCACAGCATTTTGTTGTCTTTCAAAGCAATGGATTTGTTCATAACCCTTGGGTTTTGTGTGTCTGAGGGTGTTAGATCCTAACAACGCTTGCTTTCATTTGCAGCTACAGGTCAGGGTCCTCACAGGCATCCATCAAAGAAACTCACTGATAGGAGTAGAGTCATCGTATGGAAATAAGTGCCTTAGAAAAGAAGGGTCTCCATGTAGCCTGAGAAGAGGCTCTTTGTCGTGCCCTGCTCATGCTGATCTGGTGTATGCGGTAGGGTGAGCAAGTGGTGATGTTTTCCTATCATCAGCTTCTTGAGGCTTCTTTGCACGCTGGTGATGTTCGGCCTGGGTTTGTGTCAGTCTGTTCCGGCTCACTTCACTTTGAAAAACAACTGGAGCTCGCAATGCAAAGCAACGAGGTAAAGATAGAGCTTTATTGAGGAGATTTGCTTCATAAGACAGACAGCTAAATAAGAATCATGCTAATATCCCCTACTTGTCTTATTTTCATCTACTCCAATTACCTTGGATGTATTCTCAGTGCAAGCTAAGGAGGAAAACAATGGCTGGTTAGAGCTTGTTAAATTATATACTCTGTGCTCCTTGAAAAGAGAGACAAGAAGCAGAATTATAGGTCAGCAGTGTCAAGGCATTCTGCATTGCTTGTCTTTATCATCATGCAGAATCTTTTTATTAAGGCAGCAGAGAAAGGAGAGATTTATGGACTGAAGGTACAATGTTTCATATGTCCATATCCATCTAGATTGACAGTTCCTACCAACATGAATTTCCCAGGAGAGACGGCGTTACTGGTGTCAGTGGATGGCATCATTTACTTCAATGTTCCATTATTAAATTGATAACAAGATAATTCCTCTGCTTCTCAGAGACATGACAGGGTTTACAATTGTTAACTTTCTTATTGCAGGGGATTTGATGTTCTAGGTAGCTTTTAATAAGAAACTTCTTCTTATTTCAGTTCTGCAACAAATCAGAAATCACAGCAAGAAGGTACAGAGAAAGAAAAACCTGGTTGGGTCTGCAGGGCATCAAACTCGGGCTGGTTTCCAGAGGGTTCTTGTGCCAGCAGTGAATCTCCGTGCTCCCATTGTTTTCCAGTATTGCACGTTTAAGCGTGCAGTATAGACTATTTGCTGCAGTTGAACTCTTTATCTCGTGAGGTGGGTGCTGGAGGTGTTCCATACACCTGTAATTCCAGCTGGGTGGTTTTGAGGATGGTCCTTTCATCAGCCAGCGGCTATTGGGAAAAGACAGCGAATGCCACGAGCGGCGCAAAGTGGCAGTGAGCCTCCAAGAATCTTCCTGCTGATGAGATGGCATGGGTCAGGACTGAGCATACATACCTCTCCTTCAGACAGACAGGCAACTTTAATGTGGTGAAACAGTGATTCAGCTGCCAGGAAGCTCTCTGTGCTTGTACAAATGTCGGTGTCTTTTCCACTGGTAAGTGATGAACTAAACATGCTATTTTTGCCATTGTTTTAGAAAGACTCTATCTGCAGTGCCAAGCTTTTTGCTACT
The DNA here is from genome assembly GCA_032466535.1 of Forpus xanthops. Lineage (NCBI taxonomy): Eukaryota > Metazoa > Chordata > Aves > Psittaciformes > Psittacidae > Forpus > Forpus xanthops. The sequence continues at coordinate 13,735 of JASSUY010043541.1, read as the reverse complement.
GAATGCTTCCTGAGGAATTCTGAAGAACCTGCCTAAGCAGGTTGTGTCACAGGGCTCTCCTATGTTGTTTGAGAAGAAGAAATGTGTCTTTAAGGAAAGCTGGAGTGCAAATATCTTCTGAAGTTCAGATTGATCAAGAATAATCTTGTGGGTGTTTGAATGCTGGATCTTCATACAGTCTTCTGCACTGCCTCTATCCGCAGCAATGCTCCTTTTGCACACCTCTGCTTCCCAAACAGGTAGCTGTTACAAAACCAGTCCTTCAGCCTTCTCGAAAGCTCCTCTTGATTATAGAGCTCTCGGGGGAGCTGTGTCTTAAAGAGGTTTTTTAAGGATCTCTTTCTATTTCTGCACGTCAGAAATAAAACCTCGGGGATCTGTTTGTGAATCAGAAGGGGATGCAGGTTGTGCTCAGCAGCAGTGTCTGAATGGAGCATCTTCGGATGCTTGGTGCAGAGCTGTCCTCAAGCTTAGTGCAGCAATGAGAAGGGACAGATATTCGATGGATGGCTGAATTCCCTGAAGTGCCAGGGAGGTTATGCCCAGACCTGGAAGGACAGGTTAGGAACAGATCATGGGCTACAGCCTGCATTAGATGACCGAACTCAAGATGGTTGCTTACAGGCGTGAGGGTAGAGGATTGTGATTCCATTGTGTGTGTTGGGAAGTTCTGCAGGGATTGACAGCGTTCCCATTTCAACCCAGCCCCCTGAGGTTGTTTCAGGCTCTTTGGGGGTACTCAATCTCCCTTATTCCATGCGGAGCAGTACGGGACAAATGGTGATTGTCTACGTAGAGGTTTACTGCTGTCTGGCTTTAAATAGAAGGTTTGTCTGACCCAGAGTAAGCCTGGTGACTTTTGTCTTCCTTCTCTTTCTTATGGTGCATTCCGTGTGTTAGGGAAGAAAGAGCAGTTGAAAACATACACAGTGGCAAACCTCATCTTTTTTACTTCTTTTAATGCTATTGTGTTTGTGAGGCATCTACATAGAGATAATAGAAGAGAAAAAAAACCCAAACCATTCATAGGGGAAATAGATTTGAGTTTAAGCTTCCAGAGGATTATTATAAACAGGGAGAAAAAATACATTAAGGATTGTGCCTTGTCAGTGTCCTTTTAAACAGAACAGCTACTAATGCATTAGCTCCACAGTTGTGTGAAATGAAGCTTTTTACTAGGTGCTTTAGCTACTGTATAGTCTTCTTATAACCATATCCTAAATAGTACCATATACCCCCTCCCTTTTCCATCTCCCATCCAACAGACAGAAAAGTTTTATTGTAGACCTCCTTTTCCCATGAATGATGGAGAAAAATCCTGTGTGCAGAACTGTGTTTGATGTTACAAACAGGCATTTGGGGGAATTGTCTATCTCCTCGTGTAATGTCAGGGCACAAAGACCCTGTCTAGTGACATCCATCACTGCTGGGCACGAAGCAGTCTGCAGGGCCACTGTGCTCCTTGATGCAGGGAGGAGCGGGCAGGATGTCCTGACAATAGGCAAAATAGCAGTTTGGATGATGAAGAAGAGGGAAAAGCATCTCCCAGCTATGCCTCTGATCTAGGATAAGGACCGGGCCAGGGATCCCACTGTGCTTCAGCCATGCACGGGTTCACCTCACTCAAACTATGACAAAGCTGCACTTTAGTCAACCTTCATTTACCACTTGCCGCACTTTAGCAGCAGCTCTATTGTAAGATCTGTCAGTAGCTGGCTTTTGTGAGCTGGGCCAGCATGGTGTGGCCTTGCACTCGTGCTTCAAACAACTGTGATTAAACCCGTGTCAGGTTGTCACTGCTCATTGCAGGCGTCAAGAGGAGGGAGCTGCCTTCAGGGAATGCTCCTGCGCTGGGCCATGCACTGGGGTTATGTGGGATACCAGCTGCTTGGGGCTGTGCGCAGGGCTGGTAGTGATGCACGTGGCATTGTAGGCACCACAAATGTCATAAATGACTAACATTAAAACAGTGAGAAAGGGATGAGAAGCTGAAATGTGAGACAATTGCTGTCTATTACTTTCCCCTCCAAACCTGTGATTTTTATCACTTGTTACACTTCTTGCTTTTCTCTTTGTAGGTAATAGGAGGCAATATTGTGTGTGTGATTTTAGGAGTAGAGTCAAAGCTCAGACATCACCGATAGTGCCCCTAAATGCAGCCAGTAATTACGGTTTTGTCGTGGGTACTGCTTCCAGATGAAAAGGCTGCAAAGGCATTTTGGAGAAGAAGTCACCTGAGGCAGGACAGTTTTGTTACCGTCGAGTGCTGGAGGATCTGTTTCCACCTAGGAATGAAGTTTAATTTCAAGTTCTAAGAGAACACTGGAGGAAAAAGGCGAATGAAATCCCTGCTAGTTTGAAGGTTTAATTATTCCCTGAGAGATCCTGGGTTTCCTGTGAACGGTCCTGACAGAAATGGCATTCTTTGCTTGCAGTTAGTTTTCCTATTGTAAACCACAGCTCCCGTCAAAAGCACGTGCTTCCTTTTCACCGTGAATGCTAGGACTGATCGGTGTTAAAGAAACACATTGTCTTCATTAAGAGCTCTTTGAAACATCGCAGCTCTTGTTCCTCCCCTTCTGCACATCCCCAGCAGAGCCTTCACATTGCATTAAGAACCCTTGCTGTAACCTCCCTCACTCAGCTCCTTGTGAATCAGTCAGCTGCCCTTGTTGCCTTACAACTTGGCCTGCTGCAGCGTGCGGTTTGTTTTCAAGCTGTCTCGTGTGCATTTGTGATGTATTTTGGATTGCAGCTGCACCTACGAGAACCCCTCTCGTGTTGTCACTCGCTGAGTTGGGGTTTGTCGTTTTGCTGTAGTTTCTTTATAGGAAGCATGAATTCAACAGGCAACGGCTCATAGCGGACTTCCGTATTTGGACCGGTTTCTTCCTCTTAAGTTGCTCTCATGTGAACTTCCTTCAAGTGAGTTTCCACGAGGTGAAAATATCAGAGGCTTTTGAAAGAGATTTCTCTTGATTTCCACGATGCTTCAATTGTCTTGAGGATTCCAACGGAGCGGATGCTGTTTCATAAGCATCTGACCTATGGAGCTGTATAAGGTTTGTCACAATAGGAAAAAATCCTATGGCACAGGAGAGAGAGTTTTCTTCCCCTGGCAGGAGGGGAATAAAAGCGTGGCTGATAATGGTTGTGTGCATTTAATGGGAAGTTTGGTCTGCACACAAATAGGCACCTGCAAGCAAGGCAGGCGCTTCATCAACTGCTCTCCTTCTCTCCAAAGGCTCCCACCATGCAAGCATCAGCCAGGAGGGTGGATGGGTGGTTAATCTGCAAGTGGGTGGGTGGTAGACCGATAGAGATTCATCAGAGCAAAGCAATAAAAACAGTGGAAATAGTGATGATGAAAAGCCATATTGCCATTTTAAATCAATAGATTGTAACCTCATCACATCCCATTGTTTCCATAGCTGCCTGCCTCCTTATACTGTAAAACCTCCCTTCTAAAGGTGCTGAGTGTCTAACTCTTGTCATGGGTATAGCTTAGGAGTTTACAGCATTATGGGAAAGCTCAAAAGAAGTGTTGCACTGCCTGGAAGTGACAGATTAAGCTCATCCCAGCTGTTAATGCCAACAGTAAACCACGATTGGAAAGCGAAAAGATTAAACCCAAGTTTCATCCTATGAATCGGACTTACATGTGAAACCTTCATACTTTTCATGTGATTTTGTTTAGTCTTTAATAGGATTGATGTTGAAGCGGACGTTGACTGGAGGAATAGTTAACGTTGGTTTAACAGTAAATAGCACTGTATGGAACTGGAAAGCTGTGTGTCTTGCTGCTCTCCCAGACAGATACTATTAGGACTTATTTTACCTAAACCCCTGTACCTCAGTGAAGATATCAAGAGGCAGAACTTGGACCTCAGAGATGCTCAGTGCAGTGAGGAGAAAGGCAATACATGGAAACAGCTCTGGGGAAGCTGGGACCACAAACAGGAAATGGGACGTGTGTTATGGGAAGAACAAAAGCTGGAATTTCCCTCTGCCACTCTCCCAGTCCTCTCAGATTTACCCACATCCTACGACACCATTGTCCTTCACTTGTACAGATGGCATTCCAGGGGGATGGGTTTGCTGTGTCCTGGCTTCCCGAAGCCAGCTGGAATGTGGTGGTTGTATGCTGCCACATCCGACTGCAAACTCTTGCACTGAGTCCTACCTACCTCTAAGAGCCCCAGGTACTTCTGGCATTGTGTAAGGAGTGAAAAACTTCATTCCGTTGACCTCAGAAACATGAATTTCTGGCATTCTATGGGCTCTGTGTCTAGGACAGCCCTTGTTCTCCCTTCCAACATGAAAACGCATGCAAAGTTCTCTATGTGTCTGACTAGACCCACTGCTTTTCCTTAATGACTTAAAAGCAGGGATAAACCAGATGATTTTGTATGCTCTTTCTCATCCCCATTGAATTACACAGCTGTATTTCACTATACATTATATTTCGGTATACAGTTCCCGTATGCAGGTAGTGGTAGTTAATGTCTGGAGTCACAGTAAAGTACTAGATTACATGGCTTAAAATGATTGCCTGTATCTTCTTTTCAGATCCTGATTGCCAGTATCATGTGCAGCTATAGCAAGGAGGACTGGACTGAACTTTCAAAAAGGGCTCAGGTAATGGCTTCCTAAATGTGTCTCCGCATCTTCTTATTTCCCTTAAACCCAAGAGCTGCAATAAGGAATTTAAGGAATATCTTGATGGAAAAAGGCTCCAAGTGTGTCCGTTCCCATTTGTTTGTTCCGTGCTTTCATTAAAGTGATGGAAACATAAATAGAAAGGCAACTTGTTCCAGAGAAATGGTCCCTTGGATTTTGAAGCAGGACCTGCGAAGCCGTTCGCCTTTGGATCCATGTACTTTTTATTTGCATGTTAAGGCAGCTGTATATTATGACGGATGCCCTGATAAAATTTAAGTCTACCTTTGAGAGCCAGGCTTGATCTTACCTTGCCTACGGGCACAGGAGTTGGAGAGCTGAGGAAAAACCCTGAATATAAAACTCCTGAATATTTAAAGTATAAAAGGCTCATTTAATGCTATTCTAGTTTTAATATAGACTTTCAAAACTGATAGCGGAGAAAGCCAGCATATGTAATAGCAGTCAGCAGGCATCCTATAATATAAATCCAATCTTACACAAATGCAAACAGACGATGCCCCTGAAACTTCAATTCAATTTGAAGGCAAAAACCTATTTAAAAACATGTGCCTGTGTCCATAGGGAATAGCCTAAGAAATAGTTGATTAAGACTGCGATAATTGCATTCAGAAAGGTGTCTATATCTTGAATGTAATGCAAGGTTGTTGGTTTAAAACGGGGCTTTTCTCCCACATGAAGTATCTAGAGGAGATGCAACGCGTGGTTTCAGATGAATAAAGAAAGGGTTTAACAAATTCAAGCAAAGACAAAGATTCTTTTCTTGTTATTCCAGCTTTAGTTTTAAATGCTTTCTAAGTCGTGGGGTTGTATTTAATACATGTGTAGATACGGGTGTGGGTATTTTGAGTCTGTGTTTTCATATGAGCGTGCGTGTTTGGGCATCATCATTGCTTTCCTCACAGTGTCCTAAGCCCTTCTCTATTTTCCTTGGGCATTTTAAACCGATGAGGGGGAAAAAATCACTTTGGGGACTTAGGGAAGCAAAATGAAACATTGTCAGTAATTAGCTTGGTGATCTTCAGCACTAGTCCATTTTATACCTGTATTTACTTAATTGACCATGAAATCTTTTGTGGAATCGGTGCTTGACAGGAGCAGTACCGCTTTTAACCTGACTAAGATGAATGGCTTTATCGTGCCATGTGCTCCTCTGTTTTGAACGCAGAGGTACCGCTCTCCAAGTTGGAGATGGAGATTTCCAGTCTGGGTTTGTCTTTATGTTATTTAAATGCACTCTGTAACGTGTAACCTACATGATAGAGCTTTCTTTAGCAAAGTAGTTGTTGGGTTTTGCTCTGCGGAGAGCAGCGCACTTGTTTGGGATGCTCTGCTCAGAGCTGTGATACTTAATCGCATGCATAGGATCCTACCTAGGAGGTAGGTTTGATCTGTGGCTTCCCAAAGAGCAGCAACCCCAGAAGGTACCGCAGAGCCTCTCAGCAGGAGAACGACCTATTCATGCAAAAGGTCAGCTTGTCACAGAGGCCGACAGCACCATCTTGCAGAGCTGGCCAGGATGTGGAGCATCCCTGAAGGTGATGGATGGCTTCTGCCTTGCTCACGCACTCAGGAAGCTGCTGAACCATGGCCACACAGCAGGCAAAGTTACTCCAGTTCAATAAGCAAGAACCAAATGCAAATGCTAGTTACAGCCATGTGGAAGGCAATGGGAGATTCTCATCTTAGGCTGGAGCAGTTGAGCAGGGAGGAAGAGGAGTGTGTTGATGTGCTGTCCTTGGGTCCCCTCGCCCTTGTGATTGTAACAAATAGAGGATGCTGAACAGAAATCATCATGAAGCATATGTTTGGATAGACTCTCTACTTTACAATAGTAAATATAATGTAATACTACAGCGTAACGCTACACTCTTGTTTGACTTCAGAAACAAAAATACTTCATGCCAAAAGCTATGGCACACTGGGTGCCTGCAGGAAATGAAGAGCCTAAAATGCATTTAATGAGAAAGGAGGAATTTACTCCTGAGTCGCAGGTCTTGAGAGCACAGGAGCACCTACGTAACACTTCCCACCCTACCCTCAGTGCTGCCCAAGGGTCTGTAATTGCATTTCATTTTGTAATGTTTTCAGAACCATCTCCTTGTCTCTTGTTCATTTGTGGTTTTTTTCCACTTTAATTTTCTTTGTAATGTCCATTTTTGTACCATTTTGTGTTCAGGCTTTCACTCTGCAGAAAAACAATACATCCAGGCTGGAGAAATCTGTATCACACGAATAGTAAATGCTACAGGAAAAGGTACATTGCTGAGAGTTAATTGTGCGTTTGTTCTCCTTTTGCATGTTTCATAGGTTGCTGGCGCAGATGCACTGGAGTTAAATTTATCATGTCCTCATGGTATGGGGGAGAGAGGCATGGGCCTGGCCTGTGGGCAGGTAGGACTGTACCCGCAATCTCTTTCCTGTCTCTTCAACCATCCTGCCCTACCGCATTGCTGGTTACACCGCGGGGGGAAGGCACAAGCAGGAGATTACAAGCTGGAGATTTTGTAGGTTCAATGTGTTTAAATATTTAGTGCTGAAAGCAGAAGAAAAAGGGAGAAGCTGAGAATATACAAAACGCTTGGTGTTTTTTTTTTTTGCTGAGAACAAAAATGCATTATGTATTTGACAAGGAACAAGATGAAAACAAAGAATTTCCCAAAAGCGCTCGGACAGAATGTGTCGGGTTCCATTTCAGTGCCCTGTAGGTATCGTTCAGATCACAAGGCAGTAAGTACTGCATATATCAATAATGATTTTGAAGGACATGGGGGATAAACATGTTTCAGCATACAAACCTCACTGTGTTGTAGAAGCACAGAGCAGGGCAGACATTCTGGCAGTGCCACCTACAGTTGTAACGTCTTCTCTACTAAGAGCCTGTGTTCTGCAACCTATAGATTTGTTACCATTTAGGTTGGGATTACCTGTGCATGCTGTCTCTCCTTGTAGAGTTCTGATGCAGATGCATCCCATGACTTCAGTGAGGAGAACGTGCATTGTTTTGCCCCTGAAAAGAGGATCAACGTGCACAAAAGGCAGTTCTTACACTAATCTCCTTGTGAAGCTTTCAGATTTTCACGTTTTGTTGATGGTTTGAAGTTTGTTTTGGCTTTGAAACGTACCCAAATGTGGTGGACTTGGAAGTCTGAAAAGCCTTGGTTCACAGCCTACTGGGGGAGGTTTCCTAGGGTTTGACTCTCCCAGTTTCAGAAGCCTGAATCCTCTTTGATTTTCCATCTTCCTGTGTTTTGGGGATGAGGGGGAAAAAGAAATAGAGGGAGATGCAGAGTGGGAGTCATGATTGCAAGCACTGAACGGGACACGTGCGATTCAGCTGAGCCCCTGCTAGGGTCAGGGTTAACCTTAACCTGGTGGGGGCTAGTAGACATCTTACTTCATCCTCACTTCCTCAGTTAAACACGAAGCATGTAAGACCTGAGGTGGGTGGAGAACTAAACCGTTAACTTCCTACAACGTTTAGGAGGGAGGCAGTAGGAGCTGGAATTGGTCATTTACCAAAGTTACGGTTAAGAATGGATGAGAGTGATGCCAACCCTCCGGGACCACACCAGCAAAGTGTTAATAGTTATTCCTAATCCTTTACCCTGAATTGTATTCAATAACAAAGAGCTCCAGGAGCCTTTAGCTGCAGCCTAAGAACTCCTTTAGCCTAAGCTCCAGTAAGCTCAGGAAGCAATTCCCACCCTTCACCCTGCTGAGCATCTCTCAGTAGTTTGGGTCATCCCCACCTGAGCTGGCAGCGTGCAGGATGCAGTTTGGTCAGGGAGAACCCTGCAGGTTCTGCACAGAAGCTGATACAGGCTCTTTTCAAGCATCCTATTTCTTTTTTCTTCTTTAGGCATATGTTCTTTCCAGCTCTCACTGCTTGGAATAATATATGCATGTGAAGTTGCTTAGATGTGTAGTCAGGAGGGAGCTGTCTGGCTCCATGAGTTTTTACATATCTTTCAGCTATTGTAAAATCAGAGAGAACCAAATGCAAAATCTGAGCACTAAGGGTTACCATGTGGATTTGTGGCTCTCTGCGGAGGAGATCAGATCCATAAAGCAAGAAGAAGATTACGTTCTATATACATATATGTTTGTATAATCATGAAATCTCTCTCCCATACAATATGGGTATTCCTTTGAATGTTTAATACCTACGACTCTTGCTGAAGCGTATTCTCGTGTTTGCTTTAGTGTCTCACTGAAACAGAAAGAAAACATACTTCTTTAGACACATAACTGAATAAAAGAAGCCCTCTTCAGAGGGCCATGTCCTCGGGATCTTCCTCAGTGTTGGCTAAAATCCAGTTATAGTTGCTTTAAATGTAGTTTGTTGAAGCAAAGGGTGAGGATAAACGGTAAAATAACCAGATCTGATGAGATTTATCAGTAGCCCTTCGTGGGGCTTCCACATCTGGTGGTCTCTGGAAGCCCCATCATAACATAGGAATTATTTTGGCTGTACCCCTCATTTCGGGGGGGTTTGCCCTAGCTGAAGTCAGACAGGTCATACATAGGTAGTGTGGGGAAGAGAGGGCTCGGATATGGCCTGGATAATATGCCCTTGACATCTAGAAGTCAGGGTGTTAGGCTTTGAGAGACCGAGCAGCTTTCCTGTTTGTACAGTGAAATAGGTTTTCTTAAACCTTTTTGATAATATAATCCATGTCTTCATAGGAAATTCCTGTAAGGATTAGGTCCCTTTTCATGCCGAAGCACAGCAAATCCTCAGGAAACTACAGAAAGGGGTGAGATGAAAAATAAGAGCAGAACACCACATGTAGGTTTTTACCATTGATATTGGCTAAAACAGTCTGCCTTTTTGGTTGCTGTTCTTTAGAAGAAAGGAAAGAAAGGTTAATTACACTGTCTGCTTTTCCTCCTCGTTTCAATCCCTATGGTGTGCCTAAGGGGAAGTGTAGAAATCTGGGAACGTCAGATGGGGTTTTTCTCTCTCCTCAAACATTTCCACTGTTTTATACTTCCTGTAAACGTTAAGGATCCTAGAGGTATCCTATATATATATGTATAGGAAAGAATTTGTTCTAAGCGTGGCTGTTTTATACTGAACTACAGTGCTCGGCTCTTATTTGATTTCTATTCCAAGTCATTAGTGCAGACACTCTGGCGCCCAAACAGCATAGCTAGCCAGAGGGTAATATTAAGAGGCATCTGTATTGTTGCCAATAAGTTACTTAAAGCTGGTTCTGTGTAAAATGTCAATTATATTTACTAATTCTGATTAATGGTAATAAAGTTAAGGTTTAGAATACTTCATAACAATCTGCAACCGTATAAAAATGGCTTATCATTAAAAATCGTAATGTGGTTTCCATGAGGAGGTTCAACAGCACTAACTCACTGGTTTTCTTTGACTCAGATAACGTAAACCCAAGCATTTCATAGGAAACATAAAGCCAACAGCAGAGCATTAAGAAATGACAGTATCACTTTCCCAGTATAGTTCATTACTGTAGCAATTATGTCATCAAACAATGACAATAAGAAATCGAGTGAAGCATTGGAGTTGGTAGCACTCACATCTCAATGTCTAACTTCTGGGGGTGGATTCCTGGGGCATTTTTTGTCTCTTCATTGGAAACCATGCAAAGATGGGGTTTTGTTTGGTTTCTTTTTACTTATCCCTCTAAAAACCGACATTGAGTATTCAGAACTATTACCGTGATGTGCAATCAACAAATCTCGGTGTTTGTCTCTTTGATTTTGGTCCAAAAGTCACCAAGGCTCTGCAGCTGCTCTGGTAAGAATGAATGGTGAATCAAGGTGTCAATGATTGGGTGAATCAAGGTGTCAGTCTGGGGTTTAGTTTGCGTTCCTGCTATGCGTCGTGTTATTCTTTCTTGTTCAGGTCTAGTAAGTGTCACCTAGAATCATTACAATGAGACCGATTGGGATGAGTTCTATCCAAAGTGAATTTCCTTGGCCTAATGGGGAGTGAAAAGTATTGGATGGAAGAAAAGAGCAGCCTAAAGTTGCTTGGATGGTAGTAACAAAGGTACTGGAAGAGTAGCTACAAAGAGGGGAAGATGATTCTCCGTAGTGTTAGATGATGCAGCAAGGAAGAATGGCCACAGATTGCAGGATGCGTGTTTCAGACTGAGCATGGAGCAGAGCATTCACTGAGGTTATGCAGTACAGGAACACGTTGTCGGGTAGGGCTGTGTACTCTCAAACTCCAGGTTTCAGGGCTGAGGCAGCAAAGCCATGACCAACCTCAACTAGTGTTGGTGTTAGTCCCGCTCGGTGAGAGAGCTTGGTCCATTGAGATGCTTCTGTGATTCTGTGGATTCAACCTCTTCCTTTCCTATCCAAAGGTACTGCATTATTTGTACTGGGGATAGGAAATGAGTAGTGGATAAAGGAAACACAAGAACTCATCTCTTCCGTTGGGGTAGAGAAGCGCTGTGATAGGGAGATCTCAGCCCAAGTGCAAGAACAGAGATTTCTTATGCTATAAGCAAATAGTTTTAAAGTTAATAACATCCTGGCTTATAAATAGTCCCTCTAAAATAGGGACAAAATCTCTGCCTATCTCTTAGCATTTAAGCTATAGGTATTGGGGAGTGTTTGGGGGTTTGTTTCTATTGAAGGAGGTGTGTGTATATCTCTTGTGAGCATCAAAATCCAGGTCCTGGTGGCTTTACTCTTCAGATCATCCATCAAATGAATTTGGTTTTGTGGTTCTTTTCTTACCTTGATTTTCATCTGCCTTCAAGTGTAGCTGCTGCAGCCTCTGCTGCTGGCTGTGCTTATTGCCTGCAATTAGGAGGCAAGTTTCATATAAGCCCACAATGCCTCATTCAGCAGAAGACAAATCTATCCAAAGCAGAAAGCAAAAAAACCCCCAAAGCCCTGGTTACTCTGCACAGATGAGAGCTGGCTGCATGGCACAATTAGATTTGCTCTGCTGTACCTTGGAAATAGGAAAGATGAGGCTGCTTTTTAATTGAAGTGCACAGCATAGCATGCTAATTCACTGTCGCTCTGCCAGCAAGGAGCTGGAAGTATTCTAAATAAATGATGCCCCAACCAGAATTTGATTATATTTGTGTTCATGTGGCATTCTACTATCAGCCTACAATAGGCTGCTGGTTAAGTATAATTCATTGGGTCCTGCAGGCAGTATTAGTTCTCTCTCTTTTGTGTTGCTTACCGTAACAACTCAATGCAAAATACAGCAGGGTAGTAGCGTTGCACTGTGCTGTAGCAGTAGCTACTCCCCAAAATCCAGTGTGAACTAGGAGCATCCAAGTGAGCTTTGTGTGGCTGTTCGTGGTGGAGTTTCAGGATTTAGGTATCCTGTTGTTCCCTTCCATTGACCAATGTCATCCTTGGGATCTTAAGGAAGTAAATCCCAGCTGATCTCACCATCTCTGTGTGTGCCAGTGCCCTCTCTTCTTTGGGGCATGATCTGTTCCAGTCGTGTTTCGAGCGGTTGAAATGCTCTCAAAGAGGCTGAATTTTGGGCAGCTGGGCAGGGGAGAGGAATTGTCTGCCCCGAAGCTGAGGGATATGAACTGTAATGGTCTGGCTGAGAGAAAAGACAATCCTATCACAGGGCACAAGCTCCTGAGAAAGAAGGGTTCATGCATTCAGGTGGTGATGGTGGTACTCTGCACGTGCAGAGTTGTGCTGCACTGGGGGCTGTTTATCTGGGAGAGTATTTAGGATGCTCGGGGAGGAGGGATGCTGCTGATTGCCACCTCCAACCCTTGCATGCGTAGATCCAAGCACGCTTCTTCTCAGGCCAGGGTATGTGTTTTGTGGGCTTATCTTCCGGGCTCCCACACTGATCATGACCGCACATCCTCCTTTCTGTTAGTTCAGTTTTGTTGCTTTAGCCTCTTTGGATGCGTTATTCACCTCCCGTGGTTTCGTACGTGTCTCTTCCCTTTCCACTGCCTCCTCCTTTAAAACCCTCCTCATCAAGTCAACCCTTTGGTGAGGTTTTTCAAAGCCACAATTGACTCGTGAGCTGTTTCACGGGCAATCCACACAGAAGCAGCTTGCTGGCTATGTGGTGACTCCAGCACTCGCTCCCTCCAGTACCTGAGGCTTCAGTCCCTTTTTTGTTGCCCGCACAGGATTCAGGTGTGATGAAATGTCACCATTTCAATGGATTTCTTCCATGTCTGTAGTTCCTTATATCCTTTATGTGCTCGTGGAGTCTATTTTGTGTAACACGTAAAGGGAGACAATACCTAACAATGAGCCATGACAGTTAACTGGTATTTTGTCTTAAGAATTGTGTTTTTCCTGCACTCGAGAAGAAATGAATTAAGATGCAAAGTTTAATAAATTCATCATCAGAACAACGTTCTGTGATTTTATATTGCGCTTTTGACAGCGTTTAATCCACTGTTATTGCTTTGAAGGATTTTTAATTGAATTGCTCAAAAGACCAAATGGAAAAGAAAAAGAGATTATAAATAGGACAGTGACTGTCGACTTGCTGAAGCAGTTTAGTGCTGCGGTATGGTTGTTCTGAAGGTTGGGAGTGCTGTTTGTGTGCAGTGACTTCTCATTTCTATAAGGGAAGCATTCTTCACAGAAGGGATTTGCTTAGAGAATGCAAAAGTGATTCTGTGCCATTGAAATTGGTGAATACACAAGAGCAGGTTGGGGATGACCTTCTTTTCAGTCTCACTGGGATGGAAGCATTTCAGCTGGAATTCACATTACGGATGGCAGATGTCAGGTTAGCCTAAGTGTCAGTGACCTGCCACTCTTTCAATAGGAAGCAGGGAGATCTGGGCTGGAGCTACAGGCTGGGTAGAGATGAGATTCAGAACAGACCTGAGGAGAAGGACTTGGAGGTGTTGGTCAATAAGAAAATGAACATGAGATGCTTCAGTGTGGCCTCGCAGCTCAGAAAGCCGACCGTATCCTGAGCTGCATCAAGAGGAGCGTGCCCAGCAGATGGAGGGAGGTGATCCTGTCCCTCGGCTCTGCTCTCGTGAGACCTCACTTGGAATATTGTGTGCAGTTCTGGTGTCCTCAACATAAAAAGGACATGGAACTG
>JASSUY010043538.1:0-18600 GCA_032466535.1 Forpus xanthops | reverse complement strand
TTCCTGTAAGGGTGGTGAGGCACTGGCATGGGTTGCCCAGGGAAGTTGTGAATGCTCCATCACTGGCAGTGTTCAAGGCTGGGCTGGACATAGCCTTGGGTGACATTGTTTAGTGGGAGGTGTCCCTGCTCCTGGCAGGGGGGTTGGAACTAGATGATGTTAAGGTCCTTTCCAACCCTAACTGTTCTATGATTCTATGATTCTAAGTAGTTCAACTTCACCCACCAGAAGCCCATCTGAAAACACGACGGAGACCTTACATTCTTTATGAAACAAAGTCAACATGGGGGACTATTGCAATTACACACTCCTCATGCGCCAAGGTTAATGCTAAACTTTTGTATTAAAGGTGGTTCAAGGCTTCTTAGTAGTTCAGGTAAAAAAGAATTTTTACTGTCTTAGGGGTGAGGATAAAAGTCAGGTTACTTAAGAAAGCCAGCCTGATGCTTCTGCCATGAAATGAAACTGCAGCTGCTAGCTGAAGACTGCCTCTAGTCATCCATAGGTGCAGACTGTAGCTGCAGTGAATCTTGATGTTGAAGCATACAGTAGAGGATACAGAGTCATGCTGCCCTGTAATGGGTGCATATTCATTAACCCTGAAGACTAAGGCAGCACCTACATCGCACCTTCGAAAAGGCAGGATTAATTAAAATGCAAATTTGGATGGAATTAAGGACTGTGTTTTTTTTTTTTTCATGGGAATAAAAAGCTACATGAGGAGTTGGCAATGTGAAACAGGTTTTTTAAGCAACATAAAGATGAAGAAAAAGGCAGTGTACAGGGTTTGTGAGAAGAAAGACTTGAACTCCTGATACCTCTTCCCCACCTGACTTGCCTTTCAGCACAAAAGGAATAGGTTAGTTCAATTACCCTTCACTTCTCCAGAAGCCAGCGTGTACCTTTTCATGACAGTAAAATATTTTGACTCAGCATACAGCACATATTTCCAATTATGCAGAAATTGTATAAACAGACATTACCAATGCATAAATAACAATATTATGTGATCTAGCATAGAATCATAGAATCATAGAACAGTTAGGGTTGGAAAGGACCTTAAGATCATCTAGTTCCAACCTCCCTGCCAGGGGCAGGGACACTTCCCACTACACCATGTGAGACTCAACACCAGGAACAGGCCACAGAATGTTTCTGATTTCTTGAAAATAGATGCAAAAAGTGCAAAATGATTCAATTGAAAGTCAAAAGTGGAAAATATAAATTTTAGCTGTTTCAGTGCATTTTTCTCAAGACCACTTCAAACAAACACACATTTATATTTGGTGAATAATGGAGGCATTTAGGTCATTACCCTTTCATTTCTTCCGCATTCCACTTCTAAGCCAAATTCAGCCCTGAGGCACTTTCAGTGTTAGGATGATACTTGACTGGGTGACTTTCTTACCTTCCAAATTAGACTCTGGCTCTTTCAGACTTTTAGGGATAAGATACTGCAGTTGTCCTCAGGATTTAGCTAAGTATCACCTGTAGCATTAAGGTAAATTTTGCAGTTAAATCTCTGAAATCCAGCCTGCCTGAAAATGTCTTCCTTCCTTTGTGTGCTTCTTGATCTTTGACTTAATTTCTGGCAGCATTTTTTTAATCAAAGAGTTAAAATCTTACTGCAAACCAAAATGTGAGTAGTTAACTAAAGTGAAATTTGAAAAAATTTCTTTTCTCTTGAGCTGTTAGGTGTATTAGATTTGTGATGAATGCTATATGAATTGCTGTTCATACTTGGTACATGCTGAAGGTCTTTGAAATAGAGAACTGCTATTTAAAATTGCTCCTGACTGGGAAAGCAGAGTTTTGTTGCTGGAGATAACACAGGCTGGCACAAATTGCTGCTACTAGCTGTTTTTATTTGTTAAGAAGGCTGACTTTGGACTGTAAATTCAGTGATGAGAGAGGCAATAAATAGCTATTCTGGGACTAACTGAAATACTTAGAGTTGTTCAGGAAACAGTTTCCCTGTAGGAAGACACCCCTCCTCACTATCACCATGGCCCTGCTTTCATTTGTGATACAGTGAATGAAGTTTATTGAAGCCCCCTAAATCTCTAGCCAGGAACAATGCAGCACAGACCTGGCATATTCCCAATACAACCTGCTGTCCTAAGCACTTCCCATCATCTTGGAGGACAGAGTGGCAGCACCAATCCCAGATGCAGTGACAGTTCCTCTGTTACCTACTTGCATTAAAAAATCAGCCTCTTCACATCACGTGAACAGTGCAGCAGAGCTGAACAACTTGCACTGGAATGTACAGCTGAAAAAGAGAATGCAGCAGAAGAGTATTTGTGACAGTTGAATCATCCATGCAGTGTTGAGGCTGAGGACTTTTGTAGATATTGGCTCAGTTATAGAAATAAATTTATAAGTATTTGTAGGAGAGTGCCACTGTTAATCCAGTGAAGTTTCCTGCAAAACACAGACAGGATTAAGGTCTGACTCTGCACTCTTGCTCTCTTTATTTCTTGTTTTAGAACCATGACCTGCATTTAGTGATTCCTCTGCCTGGCCATATTTACTAGAACTAGTTCTACAAATTAAAGGGTGTGCCTCAACTAGAAGTAATGCTGAATAAACCAAGCATTCCAGTTCAAGCTACCTCTCTTTAGCAGATAGTGCTCTGTGATAGCCAAGACCTCATCTTACTATTACTTCAATTGTGTGCAGCTTCTCACCTTCAAAACATGACCTGTCTTCAGAAGTGTTTACTTAGAGCGTAATGTTTGAAGTTCAAGATAAGGAAGATTATTTCAAAGCAATATCTACTCACATCATCTTCCCTTGAAATGCATACATCCAGGCTGGTCTATATATGCATGTGTAATGCTATTTTCCCTATTACTTGGGCTGTGGTGTAAAACAGTGCCAGAGTACTTAGAACTAGCCAGCTATGCTCTACTGGCTCTTATGGCATATGATTATAGAGCATTTTCCTGTCCTGACAGTTTTTAAGCTTGTCCCATCAGGAAAATGTGAAATTCAGACCATGTATTATCTTTTGGGGTTGGTTTGGTTTTGTTTATTTGTTTGTTTTGTTTTGGGGTTTGTTTGGTTTTGTAATCAAATTATTATAATTGGGAATAATTGAGTAGAAAATCAATAAATAAAGTGACTTTGTTAATCATCTAACCTTATTACACATTATTTTCAGCAAATTAAGCACAAGGAAAATGGTGCCTTAGACAGAAATAACAATGCAACAGTACCAAATTAATACTTCACAGTACAAAGCATTACAGATTTCAGCACTGCTATAAATATCTTTATCAGTCTTTGCAGACAGTTATACAGTTCAATGTATAGCAGTTTAGACTGCCACATCTGCTGACATTAGTTCAGATGTTTGCATGTAGTAACAGCGACAAGCAGAAGAGGCAGGCTGAGCAACAGAACAGAAACATCAGAGCGTTACCACAAATGGAAACAAGCATCTGCTGTTGGGTGCCTGGGATAGGGCAAGGAGAGGTGCAAGGTTTAGCCATGGTGAAGCGCATTATGGTGAATTCCTGGTTTCATGTAGTGGAAACAGCAATAGGATGGTCTGCAAGTCACTGGTGAGAAATAGCATCTGGCAGCCGGGAAGGAAATGGGAGAGGAAGAAAGGAAATCTACTGGTGTGAGTGATGGAAAGATGCCATTAGCACTAGACTAGATACCATTCTGATTTGTGTTTGATACTTTAGTCAGTACATATTTAATACAAGATTTGCTATGAGCTTATCCATAGATACAATTCAGACTTAGCGACTTTAGAGCTTTACCTATATGTAAATCTGGAAAAAACTGGAATCTTCAAGTGTGTGTTCTGCCTGGGTGTTGAATCATGGAGTTCACCTGTCCCATGCACTATTCAAGTGCAGGAGAAGGAGAGAAGCAAAAGTGAGGAAGTAAACCAGAGTGTAACAGACACGTATGCTTCTGCTTATTGCTAAAGGCTGTGAAAGTGTTAAAGGTATTTACAGTTAAAATGCTAAATTGTTACTAAAGCATTATGTGCTGCTGACATAGGAGCAGGATCTCACTTTTGGTCTTTTGTGTATCTTTAATTTTTTCTTTCAAATAAAAATTAGGAAAGTGTCATTTGAATTTTATCTGGGTTAAGGTTTGGTTTGGAGTGTGAGATGAGGAGTCTCATTGCTTTGCTTAAGTTAATTCAGGAGAAGTTCTGAGGAGGAGGGCTGCTCATTTTGGTGTGTTGTTTTTTTTCTTTTCTAAATTGTGCCATGTGTGTTCTATTTTGCAAGTCTGAAAAACTCCCGTGGCTTCTCCATACCAACTAATTCGACATGCTTTTCAAGAAGCATTCGCTTTAAAAGAAAAGCAGAGTTTACTCTAAATGTACAGAGGTCGTCCCAGATGAATGCAAATCTTACACAGCAGAAAAGCTGTGGGAGAAAGAGCATGGAAGAGCCATCTGAACTCTGGGCAGAGCATCTGTGCAAGGAGCCACCTTAAATGTGAGAATGTGTTTTTGTTCCATATGTACTCTGAAAAGGTCTGACACTTGTGCTTGCCATTGAGCGTACAGGGCTTTGTCCTGACAGTGGGCTTGAGATATATTGTTTCTCAGAAAAGAAGCGGAGATATAAATGTGGGTAAGAGCCTCATAAAGTACCCTTTCTGTTACCATGGGGACATTGTTGTAATAGGAGGCTTTTTCTTTTTTTTTCCCAGTACATTGTTGTTAACAAGAGATTATATTTAGATTTAAGCACAGTCACCTTTGCAAAGACAAGCGGGGATCGGGCATTTGAAATGAGCAGATTTCAGTATAGCCAATACAACACTTCAGCACATATGGTGAAAAAAATATTCTTCTGAAGAGCAAGAGGGGGAGGTTGCATTTTTTTTTCAAGCTATTTTATGAATTCCCATGATCCCTCAGTTCAATTATTAAATATAGCATAGAGCTTAAAGTGCAGTCACATTTTGTGCAAATATGCAAAGTAATAACTGTTTTCTATTGCTTTATTTACAAACAATTCTTAATTCCATTGTATTGCATGGCAGACTCCCATTCAGAGGACTGAACCCTAAATTAGTGTTAAGTGTCTATAGGTGCTGATTATTATTGCAAGTCTGACACACATGGGCATCCCAGCTCCAAGCACATGCTGGAATCTGAGAGCTGCCAATCATTCCATGGGCTAAGAGGGAAAAATAGAGCCCCCATAGCCCCACTCCATAAACAGTGTAAAACAAGAGGGAATCAAAGCTTTTAGACTTGGTCCGTTTACCTAGAGCTTACCTGCAAAACGCAGAAGTTGAAAGGTTAGGTTGTTATACCAGATGTACCAGTAATGCTAGTACAGCATTATATCAAAAGATTTGACTCTATTTTTATTCTTGATAATCCACTTTAAGTCATATTTGACTTTTTATTAAACCTTTCTCCTTAAAATGTTTGTAGGTCATACAGAAATGCTGTTGTAGCATGTATACTTAGCAAACTAAAGTGGAAGGAAAGCAGGTGGTTTTTTTAAGCAGAGAAGAGAAATTTACGGAAGGCGGAAAAGCTGAACACAAAACTGTCTCTTTCTCTCCCATTGTGTCATCAGAGCATACAGCTCTAGCACCAGCTTGCTGCTGGCATTCTTCTGTTCTATTTTTGTGAATAACAGCAACAGAAATTTCCACTCCGTCCTCTACAAATGGACATAGTTAAAGCCAGCTTCTGAGAACCAGTTAGCAAATTGCTATTACTCATCCCAGGCAGTCTCTCTAACTATCTTATCTCCACCTTTCCAAGTGTAGGCAAAGTAAGCAAGGAGTAGCTCCAAAGTTTCTGTGATGTGTAATGTAATCCATTATTCTTGATGCCTCAGGGTCTCTGTTCAATCTAGGTTACATCACAGACATTACCATGGCAATTAAAAAATCTCCTGGAGAAGGGTGTAGTACAAAATGTTTATCCTGCTTGAATGTCACTGCAGCTCTTGACACAGAAAATTTACAAGTGCTCCTTAATAACTGAGGAAGAGAGGATGAGTCAGCATTACAGAAATATTCCTTACCCTACGTCCTCTGAGAGACAGGTTTGATAGAAATTTTTTAGAGGGTCTTAATATTAAACTTTCCTTAAAAATGCACCTGGTCCCCACTTCTCTTTAATGAATGTAAACAGTTACTGACAAAGGTACTGAGAAAATGTAAGCTTGGCTGAGAGAAATAATTGATGAAAATCAAGTGCATGCAACAAGCATCATGACTCAAATGTCAGAACACCTACACAGTCCTTCAGGCTGCTGTTTTCTGTGACACAAAAGAGCAAACTCTCTCCTACAAAAAGAATGTTTCTGTTTGTTGAGGTCAGAGATGGAGGGAGCACTCCAAAATAAAACAGCTATTTGTGATTCCTGAGCTCAGTGAGTAGTTCAGTCCAGTTTACCATTGCTCATTATTTTTTCTCTCTTCATTCTTGCTTTTAGTAGCATTGGTGCTAGTGGGTAAAAAGCCTACTTCTTTCTTCTCATACTTAGTCAACACAACTGTGTAGTTACTGAAAGTAAGTACAGGAATGCCAAACACAGAAATATGTTAACAACCACGGCTGAACACAGAAGACAAGCCAGTAAAAGTCCAAAGTAGGAGTGCTATATAACTAAATGTGTGTAGGTCTACCAACTCTGCACATGGATTGTGTTCCATTCAGGCTACTCCATTATGAGGATCATATAAGCAATATGAAGTCATGATTATAGGCCATGCAAATACAGCTTCACATTACTACCAGAGGATTTTGGAGAGATGATCTGGATAAATATCATATTCTTAGGTGTCTGGCTTCATGCCATGCTCCTAGCACTTCCCAGTTAGCTGCTGTTGAAGCCAGTGTTAACAGCCTTGCCTTTCTACAAACAAAATTCTAGTTTCAGATAACAGCCATGAACATGTAAGCTGAAGTGAAGGCTAAATCCAAATACATGTTTGCTTCAAGATTCTTCTGGTTATTTTGGAAAGTAATTATTTTAATTTTAAACAAGTTAAAACCTCAAAATTAGTTAGCACAGCAAAAAATAAAGAAGTTAAAGTTTTAATAAGTTTTAAAAATTTCTTTTTTTATATATAAGTGCTTGTATGCTCCCTGCTGCCAACCCATGGTGAGAACTTCTTCTCCCCTTTATTTTTTTGCCTTTTTTCGTCAGGGATATATTTAGATTGGGAACAGTTGGATTGTTTAGTAGCCTGTTCAGGTGAACGTGGTGAGGAGTTCAGGAAACAGCAAAGAATTTGCATCTGTATCATCTAAATTTGAAGTAATTAACATTTGAATGTTTCTGTGTTAATATGCCATTCACAGACAGAAAAGGGTTTGCTTGCAGTCCATTGAGAATACATTGATCAACTGCTGTCAGTGCTATTAGATTTGTAAAATACCGAAAACTTTATGTATGTGCTTTTCTGAGAGAAAAGCAGGCTGTGTCCATACAAGTCTGAGAATACAGCCCTAAAATGAAAGGGAGAACAGAAACAGAATACTTCTTACTTGATTGTTCATGAGCCACAGCCCGTCAGAACTATCATTTAAAAATGTTAAACCATCACTGGTAATCTGATCTAGTCCCCAAGCTCCTCTGGTAGCACAGGTGCTCCCAAGCATGGTATTAGAGGTTAAGTGCCTTGCTTTAGGAGCACTTCTTACCTTCCCTTTGCTGTCATTCCTGAAATTGCTGTAGCACCTTTCCTGCCAACTTATGAACCCACACAGATCCTCTTTACAGAAGCGGGGTAGAAGCTGTGATGGTTAGATGTGGGCTACTTTTCCCCAGATAACTCATCCAGCCCACAGCATCTTCCCACATCACTTCCAGAAGCCTTCCTAGAAAAGAAACGGGTCCAGAAGAGGCAACCACCTGCATTTGAACTCCTTCTTCAGTGCATGTTGACACTGCAAAGGCAAATCAAATCCAGGAAGAGTCAAGTCAACTTCCATTTATATGTGTACAGTAAAGCACCTATTTTAGAGCTTGTAATTAGTCTGTAGTGCACAAAACCTGAGCAGAGATTAGACTGCACGCACATTGTGCATCAGCTCATGCCACAGCAGGGACTGAATCTGTAAGTCTCCCAGGAGCCTGGGAACAGAGAAGTAATTTAACTGGCAAAGAAGGTTTGAAAATGCTGATCTACTATTCCTGTTTTATGGAGCCAGGTCCTCAGCTGATGCAGATCAGTGTAGCTCCACTGTCCAAGGACAAGAAAAATACAGAGCTTTCAAACTTTTCATACAGATTTCCACAGACTGTAACAAGCTGATTCACGTTGTCAAAACAAAGGATAGGAACGTGTGTACTAAGCAGCAACATGATGTATTGTCTAGTACTAGAATACAAGATAAATATTGTCCTTTTAACTGCATAGTCGAACTATTCTGCATATTACAGGGACTGTACTCATTTCAGTCCCCAAACTTCTGTGATTTAAAAGCTTTGTATAAAAACAAGTATTAGCTAGTCAGAGCTGACTCCCACAAATCTTGTCTTATGCTTTAATTTTATTTCATTAGCTGATCACTGAGGACTAGTCCTCATGTGATGTGACTTTGCAAATTCTGTTGCTCTAGTAAGAGGTACTATGCAAAATATGAAATGTTGTGGTGCCTGTGCTCTACAGTAATCCATCACAACAGAATCTGTTTTCTAGGACCTTAATCATACTTTTCAGAGTAAGAATGCAAGCCTTCATCACCACTAGATGTCTACTCACTTTCTGAGTTAATGGTGTATCCATACCAATGTAGTTATAAAGCAGAGGATTAAAGTAGCAATCTTTTATGATTCATGCTGATTGTTTATATCACAAAGGATGAGAAAAATGTCAGAGAAACTGCTTTGCTTTAGTTATAGTAAAAAAAAAAAAACCAACAAACAATAAAACAAAACAGAAAGCCCCCAACTCATTTATATTACAGTTCCAAAGACTTCTCCTGTGGAACCAGAAAGCAGAATAGAAATTCTGATTTTCACAGACAATGAACTTCTCTAATGTCCTCCAGTTAACCGTTATCAGGATTTTTTTATTGCTTTTAGTCAGTCATTTTTTTCCTTCCTGCAAATTGCCTTACATTAGTGTAAACTCATTGCTTCCCATTCCATCCTATAGAATACAGCCTGTGTTTAAAATATCTTCCCAGATCTAGCACTCTTTGTGAAGACTAGGTAAAAGACAGATTCCGAAGGAAAAAGTAGTCCAGAAAGCCAGAAGGTATTTAGAAGCACAGGAAAAATAGACAAATATCACAGAAATAAGGTTGCAGTTTCTCACAGTTCATCAGTATCTCATCACAGGAGGGCAGGGAAAAGTGCTGTCTGCCTCTTTAACTCAACTAACATAATATTTTTTACTATTATTTGAGAAGAGTGGTTCTTCATATTTCATGGGGAAGGAGAATACACTGTTTTCTGTTATAATCCAGTAACTTTCATAGGTATTAAACTACTGAAAAATACTGGAAACCATATCCCAGCACTGCTCCAGTTTGCTAAGCTCTCAGGAATAAATCATGGTAGAATGGAAACGTCTGCAAGATGAAAGTGCAAATAGTTTCTCCCTTCAGCATGGAGGGAATAAAGATCAAACTGCAAAATGAGAGGAAAATAAAGCTGGAGAGACTTTTTGCAATGTACACGAATGCTAGAAATTTACAGAATAATGCAGATTTTATGAGCTTCTGCTGTAATCATTGTTTGCAAAAAGGCTGCTGAGGTTTGATAAACAGCTTAAGAGCTTAGGACCTTCTTACTTCTATAGTGTCATTTCTCAACAAGCTTTTGATTTGGTGGTTTTATTTGTCCTTCCAGATTTTTTGTTGTTGTTGGAATGGGAGATGTTTGGTTTATAGTCTCTTGCTTTACAGAAGCTTTTCTGCTTCCATGAATGATGGCATCATTTTCTTTTAAAATATCAAGATATTTCACATTACTCTCTTGCCCAGTGGGTTCAGGGTATTTGATTGCTCATACGGAGCTGCAGATTCCTAGGCAGAAGCTTTGCTAAGCTCTGTATGTAAGACTAAGCTCTGTATGTAAGAAATGGAAGTCAGTTGTATCACACTGTGTAGAATGAAACAAGGACAAAAGCTCAGCCCTTGAATATATAAATCTAAGTCATACAAGTGACCAAGAGCAATATAGGAGGAGCAAACTTTGACTGAGTTCAGATAAACATAGAAAAGTTTGTGTGCTTTCATTTTTCCTTTGATCTGCACCACTGAGTTGAAGAGCCTAAAGGAACAGGATTACTCTTGAGATTCTGCTGCTGCTCACTATATACAAACACCTCTTCAGCACTTTTCTTTCCCTTAATATAAATTAAAAAAAAAACAAAACATGAGAAACTGGAAAATAAGTGAAAACTGTTGTGTAGTAAATTATTTAATTCACTAGTAAATGTCTAGAGGAACCATGAGAGATTCCAGACTAAATGGTTTATGCAACATAAACAAGAACTTGAATATTACTGTAGATGAGCAACTAAATTCAACTTTCTTAAATAAATTATTAAATGGTGATTCTTCTGCTAGTAATATATATATATATATATATATATATATATATATATATATACAGAGAGAGAGAAAGCATATGATCAAGGTTGACCGTAGTGGACACATGCATACCCACCAAAATGTTTGTCACCATTAGTCTTGCTACAGAAGTCACAAGCTAAGAGAGTACTGATCCAGCATTCTCCCAAGTTTAGCAACTTACCTCAGGCAGAGACGGAACTAGCATGGTTTGCTAAATATATGGCATATTTAAAGTGACTAAGAACCCTGTGTAGAGGTTTGTGAACAGTTTAAGGTAACATAAATCCAAAGCAAGTACACGTCA
Organism: Forpus xanthops; assembly: GCA_032466535.1. Lineage (NCBI taxonomy): Eukaryota > Metazoa > Chordata > Aves > Psittaciformes > Psittacidae > Forpus > Forpus xanthops. Next base: position 7,753 of record JASSUY010043538.1, on the reverse strand, counting down.
TCTAGAAAAATGACGACTCCAAAAATTGATTCAGCTACCTGCTCAGTCCCAGAGGCACTGGTGCAAGCCAAAGTGGTAGGAACATGAGATCATAAGTTACTAAGATCATATCTTCCAGCCCAAAGTGCTGAGATCAGCTTAAGACACTCACAAAATGGTGCCCTGGGTTCCACACACAAATTTGGTATAAATTTTAGGCTCAAACCAGAAAGCCCCAGAATACAGTAATGTTTTCAAAAGCTGCAGAGTAAAATAGCTGAAATTCCTTAGAAAATCTGAGAAGACATATTAATGAAAATTAATATCAGAAAGCCATTTGATCTGATCCCAATGCAATTCTTCTAGTCTTAACTTTAGCATTTTTATGTTAAAGTTTTGTGTAGTACTATCCTGTACACTTCAACAGTTCTTACGTTATGAACAATTCTGATGATAAAATAATCTAGTCTATCAAAATATAATTATTTTGTAAATGTTTTGCAACAAAGATGATCTTTTCAACTGTGTTTACATAGATCTAGTACAGGGAGAGTCTCGACAGTGACTAAAGTTACGGTAGATGGAATGGTAAAAATAATATAAATATCGGCCCTCATGCAGAGCCAGTATTGACCTGTCCTTTTTTCCAGCTGAGAAAGCACTCAGACAACAAATTAGACTTATTCAATACAACCAAAGCCTCTGGCAGATGGATTATTTCCAGTGCATCAAACTATTTCTTAAATTGTAATACTCAAAATTTCACATAATTTAGGCTTTGAAAAAAAAAAACATGCATCAAATTGGGTCAAAACTCTCTTTATTTCACAAGACAACATTGAATTCTAGTTTTGCACTTGGTATTCTCTGAACCCCTCCCAAACTTATGTCATCTGCAAATTCAATAAAAATATTGCTTTGTCTTGTAGATGAAGAAAATTAAAGCACTGAATCAGTATAGGTTCCTGGGAAATCTCACTGTGTAACTAGATTTTATCGTTTTGACAGAACCATTACCAACTACTCTGAGATAATCTAACCAGTTCTGCCGTGCGGGTTTACCAAGGCCTTATTCTCTAGTTTTCTGCCAAGAATGTAATTCAGAAAGGCTTTATTAAAAGTCAAACAGGTACTTTGCTGAAAATAGTCAAGAAATCTGGTATACTTCATGAGAAGTATCTCTATGCCATGTACCCAATTTTGTGCAAGAAGGAAAAGTACACCATTTCTGTAGAAGCGTTCTTTACGTTGTTGCCAAGCTGCAATGTGGGAAGTTCTGCTTAGACTTTAAGAAAGCAAGTCTACCATGACGGTAGTTCAATACTGAAACGTTTCCCAGGGAGGCTGTGGAATCTGTCTCTATGGAAGTGTTCAGTGCTGGATATAGGGATGAGTAACTTGATGTATTTAGACATTCTTGGAGCAAGGGATGGACTAAATGACCCCTGGAGACCCCTTTCAAACTAAAATAAGACTGTAGGATTCTTCTACTTGTGTAGACACCAATAAAAATTGTTTTAACTGTTACTGTATATCTCAATGTATTCCAGTTCTTCATGTCTATGTCTCTAAGCAGTAATTTACAGTAAAAATGTATGACTATTTTGCATTAATTTCCAAAGTTTCATCCTCTGACTTTTGGGGATGGAACTTCCTCAGATATGTTTATCTTGTATCAATTTGCAGTAGATGCAAATATGTTTATTGTAAAAATATGAAGCTAGGCATAACATTCATAACTTGGTGATCACAATATTTATTTTTCATTGCCATTCACTATTCTGCATGTTCTATAGCAGTGTAGGAACAGCACAGCTTTTGTGTCTATTCCTAGCGTTCACTCTAAACCAATTGGTAATGGCTGAATATTCTCCTCTGATGGTATTATTGGGATAGATGTAACAATAGAATGTAAGAATGGTTGAAGGTGTTTGCCTCCACATAGCGTTTAGAAAATTGGTGGCTGTAATTTTAACCAGTGTGGAAATGATATATTATCAGCATGTTTAAGAATCTGTTTCTCAAAAATGCATATGCTGGAAGTTTTTTCTAAGCACAAGTCAGGTTCATACTCCATGCCAGTACTGAAATATTAGACAGGCAGAAACCAAAGACAAGCTTCTCATGCAGGTACTGGGGTGTTCATGAGGTAAGATGTAGAGAAAAGTTCCTTCTCTATATCATTATTTTTTTGACACTGTACTGAAGCTATGACCTTGACCGTAACACCTCTTCCTCTCCTGCCAATAAGCTATGTGGATACTCTCAGTATTTGTCTGATAGGATTCTGTGATTATTCTTAAATTTTGATTAGTTTTAGTTTTCACATATTTCCGAACATTTTCTAATTTTACCAGGCTTTATGCATCACTATGTGTTGCTTTCTTGCAAGTTGTTCTGAGAAAAGATTTCAGGACATTTATTTGGTTGAATTGCTTGGCATTTCTCATCTCAAGAAAATGGAAACAATTCTAAAAAGCAGAAGAAACCTCTTATTACATCTTCTAATATTGTAATAACTCAAACATCCTTGAAAAGCAGTTTTGGCCGGTTGTGTGTCTGCACTTTGTTTTCGCTTCAGGGTAACTTAATTGCAAGATTGTTTGCCAAGGTTTAAGAGTACTGATTTTTCTCTTCAGAAATTGTCATGGTTTAACCAGGCAGGTAGCTAAACACCACATAGCTGCTCACACATTCCCCTCCTCCAGCAAGATAGGACAGAGAATTGAAGAAAACAAAAAGTAAAAATCATGGGTTGAGATAAAGATATTTTAATGGGACAGGGAAAAAAGGGATAATAATAATAAGAAGAATATTCAGAACAAGTGATGCGCAATGGAATTGCTCACCATCCACCAGCAGATGCCCAGCCAGTTCCCAAGCAGTAGCCCCTGGCCAGCTTTCCCCCCAGTTTATATGCTGAGAATGACACCATACAGTATGGAATATATCCCTCTGGTCAGTTGGCTCAGCTGTCCCAGCTGTGTCACTGTCCTGGCTTCAGCAGTGGCAGTCATTTTTCTTCTCCTTCTTAGTAGCTGATGCAGTGCTGTATTTTTGACTTTCAGCCTGGGAACAGTGCTGATAACACCAATGTTTTCAGTTGCTGCTCAGTAATGTTTAGTCTGACCAAGGACTTTCTGAGTTTCATGCTTTGCCAGGGAGGAGGGGAAACTGGGAGGAAGCAGAGACAGGACACCTGCCTCAAACTAGCCAAAGAGGTATTCCATACCACAGCATGTCATGCTCACTATATAAACTGGGGGCAGATACCCAGAAGGGTTAGATCACTGCTTGGTCGGGCTGGGTATCGGACAGTGGGTAGTGAGTGGTTGTATTCTCTTCCCTTGTATTTCCCTTATTATTATTGATGGTAGCAGCAGTGATTTGTGTTATACCTTAGTTACTGGTTTGTTCTTACCTCAACCCATGGGAGTTACATTCTTTCAATTCTCCTCCCCATCCTTTTGGGAGCTGGGGGGGAGCGAGTGAGCAGCTGCGTGGTTCTGAGTTATGGCTGGACTTAAACCACAACAGTCACCTCCCAGTTTCTTGTGCCCTCCAGACTACTTGCTGGTCAGGTGGAGCAAGAAGCTGAGAAGTCCTTCAGTTAGTGTAAATACTGCTTAGCAACAACTGAAAGACTGGTGTGTTTTCAACATTACTCTCATTCTAAATCCAAAATACAGCACTGTACCAGCTACTAGGAAGAAAATTGACTCTATCCCAGCTGAAACCAGCACAGGAATACAGGAATAATGCAAACTGAAAGACACCTAGGATCTCTCTCTTGAAAGTTCTTGCTAATTTGAAGTTTTATTTAAGTCCATTCCCTTCAATCCTCTCTTTCCATTTCATATACAGACACCCCACACACACTCCATCCTCTTCCACTTAAACTCCATCGTTCTTCCAAACTCCTTTGCTGTCTCTCAGGTCTACCATGAATTCCCATGCCCTCACCGAGTTTCCTAGCTCTTCTCTTCATCCATGTGTTCTCAAACTACATTTTTCTCATGCTGGCACTGTTTCCCCTCCCCATTTAGCAACACTGTATAACTTATTATGCCAGTTTGCATTTTCATTAGACAATTCATTAAGTCTGTTTTCTAGTGAACTAAACTAAGGTGGTGCAGTCGGCACTTCCAGGTCCCTCATTACATAGTCCTGATGCTACCATGGACCTTAATAAGCAACACCAGTAAAAAAAAAAAAAAAAAGCCAAACATATCTGCAAGCATAGGGTAGAAATAATTGCTAGTTTTAGAAGGAAATGGTTAAGCTAAAAGTGTAAGGTAGGAAATATCCACTGTATTTGGAAACGGTTTTATATACAGTCTACCCTTCCCTATCGACGGAGTTAGAGTAAAATGGAAGAGACTTAAAGTAAGGAATAGCAGCAGCCAGGATCCAGCCTTGCTCAGTCTGTTCTGGCAGGGATTTGACAGGTCTGCTGTGGATAGGTCCAACTTCCAGTACAGCTGAGAAGCCATTAAAGTGAATATATAAACTACAGGAAAGTATGACGGTGACATGTTTTGTTTCTAGCTTGTTAAACCAGTAATTGTTATTGCAAGTAGCTGTCATTCCCACCACCATTTGCTGCTTGTTGACAATGAAGAAAACTCATTTGTTTTATAGTATAAAGCTTAATTTACTTCATGGTCGGTTTCTTTCTTTATCTGTCAATCCCAGACCTCTGAGAAAGAAATGTAGTCAGTTTTATAGCAAGCAGAATGAGCTGTAACTAAACTGCCAGTATAAAAACTATGGCTTCTGACTGATTATGAAGGGATTTTTTTGAAAGGCACATAAGATCAAAAACTCCCTTTTGCATCATATTAGCCAAAGCTGCCAGTCATTGACTATACCCAGATTGACTAATGATCTGTGGGTATTTGCCTTTCAGTTTATATGGCTTTTAATTAAACTTGACAAGTCCAGAAGTAATAACTCTGTGAAGCTGACTGCCTGCTGGGCTTTAGCCATGTGTCTCCAACAGCCAGCTGTTCATACAGTAGTTGAGGGCATAGTTGTAGCCATATCAGGAGTGTGGGGAAGAGAGAGCCTCACTATTAACTCAGAGAAATGCAAATAAAACCTTTATGGTATAAATGCAATTTAAGAAAAGTGTCTTGTGGGCATTCAGCTTATTCTGAACAGGAAATGTTTCTGATAACATAAAGGAGGCTTCTGTAAGATGTGTCATCACTAGAGGGGTTTGGCCGTACAACAGACCTTTCCCACTGTGGTTACTACTTTAAAAAAAAACACTGGCTTAACATACAGTATTTTGTTCAGGTGCTCAGTTTCAACAGATCGCTTAAGCTTTCCTGGACCTACCTGCCACACTGGCACTGAAACAGCTCACTGTCTCTGATTGCCCATTCTCACTTACAGATAGTAAATATAACCCTGGAAATGCACATCCTGGTTTTCACCTTAGTTCTAATAAATGTAAAACTTGCAAAAACATATATAGAAACAATGAGCATTTAAACTTGCAGAGTTCTTTGTGTGTGCTGACATTCAGATCCAGAATGGTATTTGGATTCTAGGAATCAGCAGCTTTAAAGGAATAGCCACTTACGAATAATCCCACCTATCTGCTTTTTAACTTTGTTGTGCCTCAAACTTTAAGGATCTGATGTCAAGATAATGTCATTTTCAGGTTAACTACTGGTTTTAAGTAATTAACTTGTTTATTAGTGGCCATAGCTAGTTAAATTCGGTAAAATTGAATACTGTAGAGCCACTTACATGTAGAGTTTCATCTCTGTGTTGCTATGACAGAGTAGAGCTTAAATTACTTATATGTGAACCCAGAAGATCCAACAGTGCATTTTACAAGCCTGCCAAGCACTGCGTAGGATTATCTATTGATGTACCAAACAACTGTCGTTGCAAATAGAGCACCTAAAAATCAAGCTCATAGAATGTAGCAATCTTGTCTCAATAATAAAGAAATAATATAACTATATTATATATAATAATATAGCCAGGACACCTCCTTCCTCTCCCTCCATCTCCAAAATTAAGAAGCTTTTTACTGACTAGGAGAAATCAAGAACTTGGGTTTGACACATCCCCCCTGAAATACACTTCTTGTTGGTTCGTAGCACAGTTAAGGATTCAGAAGGAAAAGAATGCAGTCTGGGCATCACTTAAATATTTCATACTGCTAAGAAGGTTTGGAAATGCTGACAAGAGATTGAAGGAAGAAGCAAACTTAACTTTTCAGTTTACTTTTTAGAAGGCAATCAAAACTTGACATTGTGTCTTGAATCATTTAATCTTTTAAATACCTTGAAGTCTTCTTTTGCTATCATGAATCTCCATTCTAGGATGGAAAAAATCCACTCTTCTAAAGACATAGTTTCCTAGATGGTTACAGACTCACCACATCCATGATCTGCATGAGGCTGAGAGTGAAATAGACAGTGAGCGGCTGGGAATCATTTGCAACTGGTCGCTCCAGTGGGTTGTAGTTTTTCAGCAGCTCCTTGTAAAGCTTCCTTTGGAACTCTCCTTGCAGGGACTCTTCATGTATAGGAATAAATAGATAAGTAATTAGGATTCTACATCAGAAAGTAAAGCTAGGATACACACTCTTTTCCTGCTATCAGATATTATGCATCTACTGTTCTACCTGCTTCATTCCCAGAAAAATCACACTGTAATTCATACAGTTCATTAGCTACTACAGTAAAACGTATCGCTCTTTTTTTTCATCCCAGCCTGTAAGGGAGATTCCCTCTTTGATCATTTCTTGGCTGGCCTGGAGAGATAAATTCTAAATGATGCTCTGACAATGTCAGTACCCTTTGGTCCATCAGCAAGAAGAGGTGAAGAAGTATTTTGACACCTGTCCTGGCATAGCTATACCTAGAAAAGCAGAACCCATACGGCATAGTGTATCAGCAAGACAATGGGAGAAAAATGGCCACAGATTAGACTGAATCCTGCTCCCAGACTGCCTCTTATTGAGAACACTTTGGGGCAAGTACTCTCTGCTTTGTTCTCTGTTCATTCAGCAATGAATGAAGTGAGGAATGGGGTTCCTGGCAGAGGTGATAGGCACTACATTAATACATGATAATACTCCGGGATGTCTGTCCTTACACCTCAAATCCAGGGAGGGTCTTTATTCTGCCGTTTTCCTGTGGAGGAAGAAGGAGCATGTCCACACGGATGGAGCAGAGCAGACCAGGGACAGAGGCAGTTTAAGAACGAACGGAATCTGGGTCAGGGTAGAAACAGGTCCTCTGGATGTGAGCCGTCCCTGTCTCCCCTCCAGACGGACTTTCCTCTTCCCTGTTTTATGGTCCTGAGCTTCCCACACAAAAAGCCAGTCTCTGCCCTGAAGCAACTACCATTCAAGTGCCTTGGCGGAGTTTGCTCCCCCATCCCCACTGCTCAGAGCATCTCCCGCGTCCCTTCCCAAGCCCGGAGCGGCCCGGGACAGAGCGTAGCATTGCCCCGCCGCAGCGGCAGGACGCGGGGAAGGGACTGGAGGGGCCTCGGAGTACCCCCCACCCGCGCCGCTGCCGCATTCCGCGCTCCCCGGTGCCGCCCGCCGTTCACTCACCGCGCACAAGCCCCGCCGCCAGCAGCCACACCACCAGCTCCTGGAGGCCCATCCCGGGAGCCCCAGCGCCAAAAGGGACGGGCACAGCAGCAGCAGCAGCGGCGGCGGCGGCTTCTCCCGCCGAGCCCCAGGCTGCCCGGGCGTGCCGCGGATGGGGGCCGCTGGGAGCCGGCGCCCCGAGGACCT
>JASSUY010043536.1:39168-95509 GCA_032466535.1 Forpus xanthops | reverse complement strand
CGCTGAGTTTTTCCAAATGCTTTACATTCTATGCTTTAACCCATTATTTCTTGAAAGTAACTGTTTTAGGGGCTTCAAAGCAAAGCCCAAAACATTCATGAATAGCAGCGTACATTTGCTGTATTACTGTAGTGCTCCTGCTTTGTCAAATTTGTGTGACAACTTAGAAAAGACATTTTCTTCATCCATGACACCTTCTTAACAGAGAATACAGAGGACAGCAACAGAAGAGTAACTACAGTTATTGGTGAATACAAGGAGTGCTGCAGTGGTCTATAAGGAATGGGAAGTACAAAATATTATACACATTGGAGAGGCTGTGAACTGATGCAAAGGTATTCACTTGATTTTCTCGCCCAGTATTAGACATTGTGCTGTGCCATGCAATATTTCTATCATATTCAGCTATTTAAGAAATACCCCTCAATACAATGAAATGATCAGAAGTTATTCTATAGAAAGATACATAAAACAAATTCATGTTTTTTTTTTTTCCCTTGTTTGCTTTTTTAAACATTAGAATGAGCCTTTCTTCCCCTTGCTAAAGGCTGATAAAGTTCAGAAATGCTCCCTGTATGCACCAGGTCTTCAAATGCATAATCATGCACTATTTTTCCCTCAGGACTTGCATCTTATTCAGGGCAGGGGAGGGATAAAAAGAAAAAGGCAAAATTCAAATGACAAAGACCACCACGAATTCAGCACCTCAGTGTTAATTTGAAAACAGGACTGCTTTTTTAACTCTTTCTTTTTACGTAACTATACATTGCTTTCCTAGGGAACATGGGGGGCTTTTTAAGGTATGCGCAAACATATGAGGCAATGAATGTAATAACCTGTAAACGGCTGAAATGAGAGAACTGAAATTAGAGTTCAGCAGGAAGAGCCCTGCTGAAGCTGAATTCAAGTGAATGCATATTAGCAATGATTCTCTCCCATTCTACTGCTTAATCCTGCCATTTTATAATCTTCCCTAACCCTGGGTATCCGCATTGTACGGAAGAGGCTTCCTTGTGAGTATTGTGTGCTGATAATCAAGCCCAGCACCCTCCCTCTGCTGCGCGATGGTGTTCTGCCTACTGAACCCGTGCCAGCGCGCTCGGGCTCCCCGACTGTTCCTGCTCAAACCTGCCTCACACAATGCCGAGGGGAAAGGATTTCATTTGTTTCCAAGAGCAAGCCATCCATGTTCCGCATACGCTTTGGAAATGTTTAGGAACAAACCAAACCTGAATGCAGAAGAATCCAAAGGATCTCGAGATGTAAGAAACGAAGAATCCAAAGGATGACAGATGTAAAAAACGAAGAATCCAAAGGATTCCAAGATATAAATAAAAGATTTTGCTTTAAGAGTGCTGAATTTTGGAAATTCTTCCTTTTGTGTAGAGAGTCGGCTTTGCCAGTGCTTGCCCTCACCTAAACCCACATGCCCAACCATCTTGATGGCAGCTGACCACAGAACAAACACCCCGTCTGACACAGACATCTGAGATGGTTTTCATCTGGGGGTTTGGTCCAATGCAAACTAAACTCAACCTTTTGGGCTTCTTTGCAAAACCAGAATGGTGTCAAGAGAGCCGTTTTGAAGCAAGTAAGCTACTCTTCACGTTAGGAAGGCTTCACTATAGAACTAATCCAGTAAGTTTTCCTATAATGGGCTCACCTTGCCATGGCAAGCAAGGTTTATGCTGATTCCCTACATGGGCAAATGAGCTCTCAGCAAAATTCCACCTTTGCTGACACAGCAGCTTTTATAATATGACTGTTGCTGGCTTAGCTACATTGATAGAAAATGAACAACAAAATCACCCCTCATCCTTACTGATGCAGAGAAGTAAATGACTGGCCCAGTAGTTATCGCACTGGCTGGCAATGCAGGAGAAACAGTTTCAAATCCCTGCTCTGCCTGACCCCAAGCTGCTCTTTTTGGGATTCCAGATCACAACCATTTAAGGAGGAAGTGGGAATCTCAACATTAGCTTTTTCTACGCAGATATGCAAGTTCAGCAGCCTAACTACCATGTTTCTGATGAGAAACAGTCCTATTTCAACTTAGGTTCTCACTGAAATGAAAACATTCTGGCTTCAATAAATCACCACATCATAGTAAGAGATAATTTAGCTTAAAAACTAAATTAAAGCTTGTGTTCCAACAAGCTTTAATCCTCTTGCTAAAAATTAAGATAGAGTTCATAGAATCCTAAGAGTGACTTGGGTTGGAAGGGACCTTAAAAGTGCATCCAGTTCCAACCCCTGCCACGGGAAGGGACACCTTCCATAGAGCAGCTTGCTCCAAGCCCCTGTGTCCAACCTGGCCTTCAACACTGCAGGGATGGGGCAGCCACAGCTTCTCTGGGCACCCTGTGCCAGCGCCTCAGCACCATCACAGGGAGCATTCTTTCCTAATGTCTAAGAGTACATGGCTCCGATGTAGCAAAGTTTCAAGAACAGTGCAATTATCTTTGCTGCTTCACAACATAAGCCATGTATGTATTGGAATTGCTTCATGAAGAGCAGCAGATATCTTCTTAAAAGGGGCCCATATTAAAGCCCATTGATCAGGCAAATACAAAGCAGGGTTATAATTACTCTGCTGTTTTCAAGCAGAGGGAGCTATTGTACAGGAAGAGAAGAGCAATATGAACTACACAGCCAGGGCTAAGGCAGTAATGTGAACTGTGCTGCAAAGCCCTGAGTGCTTGTCACCAGCACCCGTCAATCGCAATGTGATTGCCATAAGGAATGCAGCAAAAGCTGCATGTGAAGACAGTCCTGCTGGATTTCAAGGTGTAAGCATGAAAACATATTCCCTATAATTCAACACGAGGATGGCTGTAACTGTGGACTGCACTGTGCTTGTCTTACCAAAACAAAAGGAACAACGTTGCTTTGAAACCCTGCCTTATGATTTACACTCAAACCTCAATGCGCCCTAAAGACCAACATCTGCTAGAACAAGACAGCAAACACTGAATTCACCCTCACAGCTTGTAAACAGTGAATGCATTTGGACTGTACAGGCTGTTGTCTTGGTTTTGAAAGAAAGCAGTTCTAGAAGCAGGCTGAAAAACAGATTCTCACCTTTCATACCAACTGCAGAAGGCAAGTTCACTAGGACGGTGTCCTGAGAGATGCTGGAGCCACCTCCATATTAAGAGAGCAGCCACAGCCACTCAGGATTGCTAAACTGCACACCTAGCCTAAGGCTCTTCATAATCGGATAGCAGTGATTTTTAGTCCCTAGCAGTTCAGGTCCAGATTTCACCTCTGCTTTAAAGTGAAAGGTTCATTTCCTTAGATAGCTTGCAGGATGGGAAGAAGCTCCCTCCCCAAACCCAGAGCCAAGATGTTGCTGTAATGGGACTCAGCTGGGATACAGAAGTGACTTAACTCGAATAGTTCAAGCAATTATATTACAGACTTTGCAAGAGAGCAGAGGGAGTGTGGATGTGATGTCCCATGCATCTTAACATGGGCATGACCTGGGCTCAGTACATCTGAAGAGGAACTTTTACTTCATTTTTCTGAAGGATTCCTTTACACAAATAAATCATTTATGGTCAATGACAAAAGGAATCAGCCTGTGAAGTAAAGCTATGAAGAGACAAACCTCCTTAACTCACAAGCACAGACACAAATTCTTGTTAAGAGAAAGAATTACATGTAAAAAAGTTTGCCACTTGTACAAAGGGATGGAAGCAGACCTCTACCATGCACCAGCTCAGGATGCTGGCCTCCAGGTAACCCTTTGAGGAACTACTACGTTCTAGCTGTTGTCTTTTCCTCTGTGCTCGAGCCAGCCATAGAGTATATGAACTTGTTTAAAATAGTCACAATTTATTCATGCTTAGCACACCATATATTTAACTACATTGAACCATAGGTTTTCCCTTCCCCCCTACAGCTCCTCATCAAAATCCACAAACGTTTCCTGGAGTCCAGGTGTCAAATTTTTCTTCTTATTTTCAGAGTCTCATTTGTTCTGGATTCATTTAGCAGCACAGAGTCACGCAGGGGCCACTGCAGTTGCTGCCGCTGGGATTCCTGGATTCAGAGCAGCATGAAGTCCCTTAAAAACCTGAGCTCTGCTAAAATGTTAAGAGTCCCAGGAGCATCAGGTTAACAGAGCCCTACGTGCAATGCTGCTGGAGTGTGTGACTTCAGTGTGGCTTCATGTGAGGGATCTGAACTTGCCGTGAGCACCAAAGGCTCACACTCTGTTAGATATCAGAGGTCCTTAGGAAGTAAATTTGGAAATAGAACCAATAGAGCTTCCCTCTGTCCATCACACTGGAAAATTAGAAAGATAATAATCCACTCTTTTACCTTCCTTCCCAAAAGGTGAGGTTTCTGCAGCAGCCAAGAGAGGGCACTCCAGGCCAGCCCAGCTCCGGCACTACCGGAGGTGTTTCATGCCCTGACAAGCCCGGCCCCATAAGTCCAGCCCTCAGCCTCAGCAGTGCCCCAGCTATGCGCCACGGATGAGGAGCAGCCTGGCCTATACAGCAGGCTGTAGCTATAGCTCGATTGGATGTGAGCAGCTACCACGTTTTCTGGGGTTTTGTTTGTGTTTTCCTTTTTTAAAGGCTCGCATGAAAATATAAGACAAAGCAGCGGGTGACTGACATTCACTGTGCAAAGTCACTCTCACTTAGTTACAGGCTATATTAGTTTTGGCATCACTTAAGATCTAAATTCAGCTAGCCTGACTTCCTAGAATATTTTAGCTTTCTTCAAGCAACAAACTGCCTGCTGCCACAAAAACACACATCAAAAATAGCATAGCAAAGGATCCCAAAAGAAACAGTTTGAAACTTTTTTTCTCCCCCCCTTGCACCAATTTTGATTTATCTGAACAATTTTACAAGTGCCAATTTGTATACTGCAGGTTTCTACGAGAGAGCCAAAACAAACACGTTAAGAGCTCAGAGGTCAGAGCAGCCCAGCTTCATTTTGCATGGGACCACTTCCAGGTCTAACATACGTATCCATATTTAAAACTCTTCAGTTTGCAAGTGAATAAGATACCAGACTGAAAGCCTCTTAAACACAACATACTGAACAAGGAACATACACTCGTCAACAATGACAAGCACCAAATGCATTTCATGTTTGTCTTACTATTATGTAGAACAAAGGCAGAACTGCTCATGAAGTATCTACCTGTATGCTCAGTGTTGTGAGATTACTCAAAATACTCATCTGTGCTCTCATTTTGTGAAGTGCCACTTGCTCCCTTTGCACAGCCACCCTCCACATACACAGCAACAATGCCAAGGGGATGCAGGAATCAAGAACCATGAACAACCTGCATCCTTTTCAAAGGCACTAAGTGCTTCCCAAAAGACGGAGAAGAGAGGAAGAGCCAGCTGTGAGTGAGGTCCAGTTCCCTCCTTATGGTGGCCTCAGCTTAGAGCCTCGAGGTCCAAACCTTCTGTTAGTTCACTCTAATGCATTTACAGGAGTTGGCCATAGGAACTGCCAAAGGTACTCTACAGCCTGAAAAAACCTCCTTGAGAAAGTGCTCAACTAGTTTTTGGTAGATCCACTACCTGGGCAAATGGGCTGAAATCCCAAGTGTTTAAGTCTTGTTCCTGCCTATTCCACTTGTGTTAGACTGCAGTCAGACAGACTGCTTAGGAAAACGACTACACAACAAACAGCCTCTGGCTGTACCAAAGAAACAAATTCCAGGCTGACGTGCTGAAATAATACAAACTTAAATACAGGACGGTATTCAAGGAAGAACGCTGCACTTTCCTGTGATGTAAGGCAAAGCACTAGAAATAAAACATAAGTATTTATTGATCTGCAGTGAGGGAATAAGGCAATGAATTTCAGCAGCTCTAGTGTGCAGCCAGCATTAATCAAAACCTCTGTGGTGGGAAATGTCAGCAAAGAAACAGGAATTCACAGAGAAAGGGGAAAACATAAACAAAACATAGAGCCACACCTAGAGGAGGAGAAGGAAGAGCAAGGTAGGAGTAGGTGGCACAATGGGTTTCCCACACTGGGCTTTCATCATCTGCAATCTGCAATCCCATCAGTCTTCTCCAGCAAGAACGAACACGGTGGCCAGTGATTACTCAGACCCACACAGGTCTAGCAGAGCTGGCAAGTGCTGCACTGTCAAGCTTCATCTGCTGCACAAGAGGGATGCGCTACAGATCCTTGGGATCAAAATGCCTTCAGGAATGATGAAAAGGAAAAGATCTTACACACTACTGCTATTCTCAAATAAAAAGATAGGCACTGCCTCTGTGGTAGTCTTGAAAGTGTCACCGTGCAGTGGACTCTGGTGCATGTCACTATCTTTTAATTTATCAAACTTCTCAATCAACCGAAGGTCCCATCTGCCTTTTATATTTGCTCTCAACAGAGCTAAAGTCACAGGGATTACATTCATCAGACTCTTAATATCTTCTACTTTCAGACTTTCCAGCTCCAGAAAAAAACACACTGAGTGCTGACTACAGGGAAAAGCCACAGAGATAAGAAAGAAAAAGCCTGAACTCATAAGGAAATGGAGGAAAGCCACTGTGTGATGAGATAAGGAAGGGATAGAGATGTGTGGGAAAAAAGAAAGAAATACTGATGAGCCAAGGGAAAAAGTATAAACAGTATCACCTACACAGCTTACACTTAGTGGTCTTAACACACATTCTGGGTTTGATCAGCTTTTAGTTCAAATAATCCCCAAGCTAAAAATCCACTGAAACAGCCCAGCAGGCACTTCCAGTGGTTAGGAATGCTGCTCTCAACACCATTAACAGTCTGTGGAAGTACAGTATGTGTTTTCACACAACCAGAGCTCTCCTCTGCGTGGAGGGTGTGCAGCAAACAGCAAACTGCTGAATTACAGGAGATTTTCTATAGAAAAAGCTGCAAAAGGGAGCAGACAGGACAGGCCTTTTTATCTTTGCAACAACAATCTGCAAGCAGTGACTTGGTCCAAAGATGACTTGCAAGAGTCTTGATGGTGGAAAACAGAGAAGGGTGGGTAAAAAACTTGAGAATTTAAGGCTACTGCAAAACACAGTGAGAACAGACAGAAAACTCCAAGTGCAATGGCACTATTGGGATCTGGGGAGCAGCATCTTCCGGAAGGGTGAGGTATTAAGAAAACAGAATACCTCATGACTTCCATGAGTTTTCAGAATTCTTCATGGTCATCCATCAGCACCAACATGTACCTCAAACCTCATCAGTTCAGAACAGATTTGGACCTGTCTGGGTTAAGCTTTTACATACCAATTGCTCCACCATCCCCACGTGCTCACTGAAAGACTAGCACGGCTCTTAGATGAGCAGCACTCATTTGTGCAGCTTCCTCTGGTCTCATCTACATTAACTTACCCTTGCTGAGATTTACCAAATGTTTAACAAGAATTCTAGCTACAGTTTTGTCCCTTTAAATTCTCTCCCTCTCTTTGCAGGCAGAAGACATCTGTGGAATAATAATGAATTTCTTTGGTTTGGGGTTTTTTTGTTTTTATTAAAAGCTATTCTTCCTTGCAGGAAATGAAAGAGAACAACCAGATTGTAGAATTTTGGGGAAAAGGGAAAACGTTTCTGAAGGTTAATAATAATAATACTGCTTAGCATTTATTTTGAGGATATGCGACAAACCAAAGAAAAACAGATGTTTTCAGTAATGCTTCAGTTTCTTTGCAAAGTCAGGTACTGTCCAGAGCACTGGCTGTGGCAGCTCACAAAAGACAGGAGGCCCTGAGCTGGAAGGCAGGGAGCAGAATGAAGTCCCCGTAATTAGGGGAAATGGTGAGTGGCCTGCTACAACATTTTTATGCACACCAGCCTATGGGGCTGGAATGAATCCACCCAAGGGTACCAAGGAGCTGGTGGAGGGTCTTACCAAGCCATTTTCTATCATTTATCAGCAGTTCTGGCTCCCAGGAAAGGGCCAGTTGACTGGAAACTAGAAAATGTGATGTCCATCTACAAGAAGGGCCAATATGAGATCTGGGGACCTACAGGCCTGCCATCCTGAGCTCCATGCTGATTAAGGGTTATGGAGGGCATCATCCTGAGTGCTTCCACATGGTACACACAGGACAACCAGGTGATCAGGTCAATTAGCATGGGTTTATGAAAGGCAGGTCCTTCTCAACTAACCTGATCCCCTTCTATGACAAGATGACCTACCTAGCAGATCATCCCCTGCACTGGCCCACACCTCAAATCCTGTGTTCAGTTCTGGGCCCCTCACTACAAGAGAGACATTGAGGTGCTGGAGCAGGGCCAGAGAAGGGCAATGGAGCTGGTGCAGGGCCTGGAACACAGTGTGTTGGGGAAAGGCTGAGGGACCTGGGGGGTTCAGATGGAGAAGAGAAGGCTCAGGAGGGACCTGATCGCTCCCTACAGCTGCCTGAGAGGAGGATGGAGCCAGGAAGGGGCTGGGCTCTGCTCCCAAGGAACAAGGGATGGGACAAGAGGAAATGGCCTCAAGCTGCACCAGGGCAGGTTTAGACAGAGATTAGGAACAACTCCTTCAGGGCAAGGGTGCTCAGGCATTGGAACAGGCTGCCCCGGGCAGTGTTTAAAACATCCTAGGGAAGTGTTTAAACACCCCTGAAGGTGTTTAAAAGACATGTAGATGTGGTGCTTGGGGACATGGTTTAGTGGTGAACTTGGCAGTGCTGGGTTAATTGCTGCACTCAGTCTTAAAGGTCTTTTCTAACCCAAATGATTCTGTGATTCTATGAGATTCCTTCCTAATCTCCCACTTGAAATCAGACAGATAACCCCAAGCCCAGCCTCAGGGCATATCCAAGCCCTAATGAGACTTCCTGTCTCCAGGTTCTCCAGCTCTACCTCAGCAAACTATTCCTGTGTATCTGTCTGTATCTCTTGCTGAGATACACAGTCTTTTTCATTTCTTATTAGTTTCTGGTCTCCCAATGCTTTTAGTATTGCTGTACTGAGGTTTTGGAAGCCACTAATCATGAACACCCTAGAAACTTCACCAGGAATGTGCTCAACTGCATTCACCACCTCTTCAGCCCTTAAAAACAGTATTTAAGCTGAACTCCAAGAGAATTTTTCAAAAAGCTACATTGAATTCAATTCATGACACACTATTAAGAATTATTTTACACATGAAGCAGCTTAATATGATTTAAAGGATGCAGAACTTTCCCATAGGGGGAGAGAATCAAATCCTCCGTGAGATGAGTACCAACACAGTTGGTACTGAGGCTTACAAAACTTTGATGTTAATGAATGTGGATGGGTTGTAGAGATGGGAGAAAAGCTGCCTTTATCAGTTTTCCTAGTAAAAAGCTGATAGCCATTGTAAAACTGCTTTTTAATACAGCTGTGCAGCTTTTGCCAGTAAGCCACAGGTTTCCATCACATGATCAGGTGAAAATGTGCTTAACAAGGAAGCGAATATGCTTCTTTGTTCATAACAAGCTTATCACAAGACAGACAAAGCTCAAATTATCACAAGAGGGCAAATGAGTAGCCAGCCACATGTCAAAGCATTCCAGCCTGCATCTCCCTGTTGAATAGTCCAAGAAAGGAAAAATATATAAGCTAGTTGAATACCACCTTCTACAAATAAGAAGTCAGTCTGCTTTTTTGTGACTCTACATCTGGAGCCTGTTTGTTTGGGGCATAAAGAAAAGAGAAAAGATACTTGGAGACACTTAAATTGCTTCACTTCCTGCCATGAATGACTATGCAGTGATTTTGTTATAAAAGAGAAAACAATTGTTTCCCCATGCTCCCTGGGAGAAGGATAACATGTAACCTGCTGAATGTGCACCAAGAGACTTCAGTTCAACTGTAAGAAAAAACTGCTAATGGCAAGAGAGATAAGCCCAGGAATAAGGCAGCTGTGGAGTCCCTATTGCTAGACTAAAGAAGGAACCCCTTAAGCACTGACCCAAGCTGACTTCATGCTGTTTCAGGTCTGGGTAAGATGAAGCTCATATAATACTGAAATATCTGTTAGTGATTCCATGGATGGGGAGATGTTTACACCTACATCAGCCCATGAGCTCCTACAGCCTGACAGGTCTATAGGGCAGCTGGGTACTGTGCAATAGAACCCAGGAACTGGGGAGTTATCTTTCAAGCACAGAGGGAGAGAAACAACATCTCACAGGCATTCCTAAGAGCTATGTAAAATGTCAATCCTCTCCACTCCAACCCTCGCCCTCTCCAGTTTCACACACCTTAAAACAGCTGCTTTAAAATACTCTGACTTCAAAGCCCAGTAAATTAAGCTCCCCATAAAGTCCATTCAGCTTTTTGTTTAATTTGATAAAAGCTCATCAGACCATTCAAGTTACCTTGTGGTCAATACTGCCTCCAGAAATCTGCAATTCAGCTACCTGTGGTTTTTCCAATATCTCTGTAAAACATCACTGACAGTCTGTTGGCCTGCATGCACCAGGTCTTGGGTAAACTCTGTTACAGGGCCACTCAAAGTACCTTTTATACAATTGTGAGCTCTTTTTTTCCTCTACAAGTTTTCATCTGTGTGATTTTAGTCTCCCCTTGCTCCAATGCCCTGGGATGACCATTTTTATATAGCATTTAACCTCTACTTTAATCTGACGATATACCATGCCCCCTTCTATTTTAATGTCTTGAGACCAAGAACACTTGGTTTTGACAACGACTTTGCTCTTGACTTGCTGGGTAGGAGGTTTAGCTTCAGGCTAGGAAAGTTACTGTTAAGCTAGTGCCAGACTCTTTTCAATGGTGCCCAGTGACAGGACAAGGAGCAATGTCCACAAAACAAAACACAAGGAGTTTCACCTCAATGCGAGGAAGAACTTCTTTCCATTGAGGGTGTCAAAGCACTGGAACAGGCTGCCCAGGGGGGTTGGAGTCTCTCTGTCTGGAGATATTCCAAACCCACCTGCATGCAT
The DNA here is from genome assembly GCA_032466535.1 of Forpus xanthops. Taxonomy (NCBI): domain Eukaryota; kingdom Metazoa; phylum Chordata; class Aves; order Psittaciformes; family Psittacidae; genus Forpus; species Forpus xanthops. The sequence goes on along the minus strand of JASSUY010043536.1, from coordinate 84,608 downwards.
TCCTGTATAACATGCTCTAGGTGGTCGTGCCTTGGCAGGGGGTTGTACTGCATGATCTCCAGAGGACCCTTCTAACACTGAAGATTCTGTGATTCTGTAACACTTTCATGTCTATTGACAAATAGCAATAAATAAGCTTACCACAGGTCCTTGCATCACTGACGATCCCAAAGCACTCTACAAACAGTACTTGGTCCCTCATTCACCATCAAAACATACTTGCCGCTAACTGTGCCAGCAACACTACATAAAAGTTAGTTAAGAGGTGAAAGAGAGAGCAACTTCTCCAAGTGAAATTACAAGGAAATTAAGGGAGGTAGAGTATATTACTTCACAGAGAAGTTGGCCACAAGACCGAACAGAACACCTTTTTAATGGCTAAAAAGGGGGGCAGGGTCCCTGTTCAAGATAGAATCTCCAGCAGTGCAACACTGCTCCTCAGGTCTCTGCTGAGCAGGGTGTGTTATCAGCTGAAGGAAGCACAGCACATGTGGAGCCTGTCGGAGGCTGCTGCTGCCTCTCCTTCTGCAGGCTTTTCATCTAAGTGTTATCAAGAAAAAGCACTGCCTAGCCTAAGAGCTTTGACAAGATCCCAACACAGTGGTGACAATGGAAGAATACACAGGAGATTTCATTTTGAGACCTCTTCGCTGTTTCTTATTTAAATAAGCTATCACACTAGGAGGAAAAAAAATCCAGTGAAACAGATCATTTCAAGACCACACAGCATCAGTCTCCCCATCCACCTCCCCTCTCACCGAGTACTGACCTTGCTGGCAGAGCAGCAGCTTCAAAGATTTTAGATTTCCTACCACGTAACTACAAATCAGGACATTCAGCAAAGGGGAAAGAGAGATTTTCTTACACGCAGTGATCATGGGAAGCTGAACAGTCTCCTATAGAAATACAGCCCTGTTCTAGCAAAGAGGGTAAGTCTATTTCTGTAATGGCATCCCAAAGTTTTAGGAACAGGTCTTCCAATAGGACTCATTAAAAAACAGCAGGCTGCTCTGTTTTAAGCATTTAAATCCCTAAAGACTGACAAAAGAAAACACAGGACGAAGTAGCAATACTATTGATTATGCATGATTGCTATAATTAATTTGTAATTAGTTCATTAAAATCTATAGGCATTACATTGGAATTATGCTTGTACATTTCTGGGAATATCCTGCAAGTCACTTGGGATATGCTTATCATTTATTTGATAGATGAAACATTATTAGAAAGACAGCCCATTAAAAATTAATATACCAGAGGAATAATTTCTTGATCTCAGCATTCAGTTTTCTATGTACTCAGATTCCTATTCCATCTTGCAAAGAGTTTGTATTAATACTGTTTTTCCAGAGTGTGACTTGGGAAGCATTTTAGACGACTGAAGCACAACACCCATTAGGCCAAGTATGGAGCCAGTTTTGAGAAGACAAAATGAAAAATACTGTATATACCATGAGAGTATTCAGCACCACATCTAATTCTATTTTAGTTAAAATGGAAAGATTAGAAGCCTTGAGCTTCAAGAGAAATACCAAACATGAGCGGAAAGCAGCAGGAAGAAACTTCCAGAACACCATAAGCAGCCTGATCTCTAATTGCTTAACATTCTTCCACTTCTACAGTGCATCTGGCATCACTCACTGTCATAAATGAACAAGTCCGTATGAGCAGTATCTCAGGGGTTCTTAAATACTGCAGACAACAGCCACCAGTCTCACAACAAATGAGTAAAGTGGGCTTGTATACACTGGTACTACTCTTCACCAGGGACTGTAGAGGTAGGGCAAGGAGTGATGGGTTTAAACTTAAACAGAGGAAGTTCAGGTTAGATAGAAGGAAGGAGTTCTTCACTGTGAAGGTGGTGAGGCACTGGCACAGGCTGCCCAGAGAAGCTGTGGCTGCTCCATCCCAGGCAGTGCTCAAAGCCAGGCTGGACAGAGCCTTGGGCAATGTAGTTTAGTGGGAGGCACCGCTATCCATGGCAGGGGGTTGGAACTGGATGATCTTAAGGTCTTTTCCAACCCAAACCTTTGTGTGATTCCATGTTATCATAACTTCATGGAAGATGGAACAATAGTGCATCACTGTTTTTTTCTTGTGATGTCACTTACCTATTGCTATTCATCTTTCAGAAGTCCTAGCAGTATTTCTGAATTGCCATTTTAACCAATAGCTTCACAAATAATTTGACCTTATAAACCTACACTATAGCCACATCATCTCCAAACACCAAAGTTTCCTGAAATTTCTGTAACAGAGTCAGTCCTTATGTGTGTGACAATGAGCACCAAGAATAGGCCTTCTGCTCAAAATCAGCTCTGAGAAAGTGTTTTCCTCTCCACTCTACCTCCATCAACACTAACAGGAGCCTAGAAAGGTTCTTTTTCTGGTGCAATGATCCATGCAGCTAGGGATGTGAACATCCATCTTCATTAAATAAATCTATAAAAAATAAGTCATATGATTACTTAAAAAAGCAAAATGAAGAGTGGATATACAGTGTGAGTAGTGGCATTTGCCATTACAAGGCTTGAATCTTTCCTTACAAAACAAAGAGTCCATGCCTAAAACTAAACCAAACCTTTTCACTTTTAAAAGAAGAGTAAAACTGCAAAAAGAAATGCGGAACAGAGAGTTGGGTCTCCAGGTCCTTTAAGCCACAATCAAACACTTCATTGTAATTTTGTGCTTCTCAGCAAACCTGCTTCAAGAATTCCAAACAGCTTCCCAGGAACCACACACTTTTTTATTCCCCTGCCTCCAATCTAGCATGGACAACTCTTTATTTTCTTTGCCCTTCGTTCAAGAGTGTGATGGATGTATTTACATAAACACGCACACAGGCACAGATATCCCTCTATCAAAATTAAGCTGCAGATGATGAAAAGTGTAAAAGACCTAAGAGGCAAATCCAAACAAAAGAGCATACTTTATCCATAAATATCTTGAAATTATAAAGATCTGAGATTAAGTGGTTTACCACTCATTTAGAATTGATTAGAATGTATTTAAATGTAGCTGGAAGTACCACAACATTGCTCGTGTATTTGCATCTGCAAATAAGTAAATAAAAAGCCTGTTACTAAAGCCTTCATTAATTCTGATTATATGAGAACTTAAAAGCAAATCTGTGTACTACTGCTCTGTAAAGACTCCTAGCAACTCTACAGTAAAGCTGGCACTGCAACACAACATGTGTCAGCGAAAATGACTAACAGGATCTATTTTCAGTAATCTTATATCACACTGGTAAAAATATAGAATTAATGGTTTTGTATCATACTTCAAATATATTTTTTTCTAATTCATTCTCAATTCATACCTTACTGTATCAAAAAATGAGTTTTAGATGACTTGACATTTATGCACAATAGTGAAACACATTTTTTGAAACTACAGTGTTTAGGCAGTATTCAGATGTGTATGTTATTATGAGGAGTGATCCAGCTATTTTATTTCCTTATAATTATGATGGCTAGAGGTTTAAAAATATATACTACATCGACTAGAAAGAACATCTCATTCTGACTACAGATTGAGAGTTCCAATATATTTAATTGAAGCCAATATTATTGACAGAAGGATTCATTAATTTTAGTAGAATTTTCTCCCAATTAAAGAAGTAGTCTGTTGGTTTCTATGGAGTTTAGCAATTAAGTATATAACATGCCCCACAATGGACCTTCTTGGAGAAACCAAGTTTTAAGCTAAGGATGACTTGTGAAAGTCAGCTTCCCCCTGTCGCCCTTTCCCTTCCCCACCCCCAAAATTCTACTCATATCTCTGGCATTAATACTGGTTTAATAGTTTAAGAAGAGAAGTGTAACTTAAAAATTATTAATAGGTTCTTCAATCTCTATTCTTACACTAATAAATGTATTAAAGCAAATTTGTGCTTACAGAAACCTGAGTTTGCAACACCGATTCACCTGTCAGTCCTGATGGTCCCTTTTGGCTGTGAAGGACAGTCCTGGTGAAAGTACCTCTGCAAACTTTAATTTTCACGGCTTAGTCCAAACCCTGAGTGCATCTTTCTGCAACTCGAGTGGGATCACAGATCACAGACCAGAACATGTCCATAGCTCATTTATAAATGAAAGGTGATTTGAGGCAGCGAGGACAGAAAAAGTAAGACTCATAGAATTAGGTACACAGGTATTGCAACATGTTTCCTAAGAAAGCTTGCTTACTACTCTCACAGTTGAAAGGTCATTCCAAGTTAAAGCAAAATTAGGCAAAACAGAACCTCCCTCCAACACTTAGCCATTAAACTCAGAGTTATGAGGTGAAGTTTGATTAAAGATTTTGCACTTTATCACATCTGATAATCGGACTAGTTTAGAACTAACTCTACACTATACGTTATAGAGTTGGCCTCAGAATATATTACCTTTCCCTGCACGGTTATTGTATAGCCAGTATATATACAATATTGATATCCAGTAATCAACATCACATTTTAAGGCACCATATAAAACAAAGGATCAAAGAGATTTTTAGTTATACAGAAAACTATACCTGATAGTCTAAAATGCTGAATCCTAAACCATTTTTGTCTTTCTCCAGTTGAATAACCTTCACATCGGGAGACCACAATGCTAATTCCCCTTCTTCCTCCTCAGGATTAATGTCTTGCTTGGGTTTCACCTGAAAGATAAATGCTCTAGTTCAAATACTATTCTTTCAATTCTTTACAAGCACCATTCATTCAATATTTTGATTATTAATAGCTCACACATATGCCCTAAAATATGACCTTTTATGGAATTACAGCTTCACTGAACATTATGCATCCAGTTTTCTCTGACTTACTGCCTTTTATACTCCCTTGGGACTATGCCTACATGTTTTGAGCAACCTGGCACACAAATACCCATGTATTAGTCAAATTAGTTCTTATAACATTACTAACCTGTTACATGTTGATGAACTTCAGCTGTCCCATTAGATGCATAAAGGAAAAATAAATATCTTAGCATAAAAGATGCAACCATAGACAGCTAATAGAAAGACCAGACCATCAGCACATCCAATAATTGTAGCATTAAATATGCAAACAAAAATTCCTATATTGTAACTATACAAATCCTATCTAACTGGAAAAAGCAGTTTCTTACATAACTTTTGTGCTAATGTATAAAAGAGGTATAGTTACTCAATTTTGTTGGGTAAGGACAGTTTCATAAACACATCTTATAAAAGGCATCTTTTGTTTTCCAACATGCATATTTCCCATAATTCTATTTTATCCACACAATCTTTGCAAAGCATCGGTATATGAAGTTGCAAGGAAAAAGTGAAAGTCTTGCACCAATAACTTCACACTGATTTAACTTTATTTGTTTGAATAAATAGGCCTGTTACAGAGAACACTGCCATAAGGCAAAAGGAAGAAATTTTTCTTCCACACACTCTTCATTGAAGCTTTTGCCAAAAAAAAAAGCAGAAATATTATGAGATTGCTCTACGAAGAAGGCAACTTCTATTCCCTCAATATTGCCTTATGGCAAAGATGTGCAATTAATGGGATGCACATGGAAAATGAAACGACAAAAAACACAGTGGAACAAGTTCTGCTGCAACAGAAAGGGCCTTTTACAAAAAGGCATAATACCGTGCACCTTATTCTTTCATGGAACATCCATATTTCTTAACTCCCCACCTTAGAGTAAATTAGATTAGAAAACATCAGAAAAGATGAGAAGTTGAGGTGTAAATCCTTTTTAGAAATAGGAACAACCATTACAAGTGTCAAGATTTAGTTTAAGACTCTAAAGCTTCTGCAATGGAAAGAAACATTAAGTTTCTTTTTTTTCCCCCCAGTTCTATAAAAACCTACTCAGAACATGGAAGCAATCAGCTAATGGTGGCAAGGATGTGATTTAGTATAATTCAGAGCTCTCACTCAGCTATTAAGTGTAAGAATGATGCATGGGATGTACCTAGTCAGCATGCTAGCTCAGTGATTTACCTACCTTGTATTTATAGTACAGTGAAGTTTCTCATGACCAACCTGTATAAACTGTAGTAAAAGTACCAGTGCTGCAACCATGAACTATCTTTCTCTGAAACACCAGCCGTCCCTTACAGGCCCAAAGTGATTGGCAAAGGCAGTTTTATATGACAATTTAATACAAAACTGCCACATATAACCATATATTTTAGAAAACGTAATTTAATACTGAAAAGTGGTCTGGATCAAACAGCAAAAGGAAAAAATGACAGTGGCCTTAGAAAGTAAAATCACTTTCTCAAAAATATATGCACTTTTTAAAAAGTTGCTGCTCTTTTACACATTGAATGACATGAGAATCATAGAATGGTTTGGGTTGGAAAGGAACTTAAGATCATCCAATCCCAAAGCCCTGCCCTGGGCAGGGATACCTCACACTACACCATGTCACCCAGGGCTCTGTCCAACGTAACCTTGAACACTGCCAGGGATGGGGCAGCCACAGCTTCTCTGAGGACTCTGTGCCAGCATTTCAGCACCCTCATAGCAAAGAACTTCTTCCTTATGTCTAACCCGAACTTCCCGTTTCAGTTTGAACCAATCACCCCTTGTCCTATCCTTGTAGCCGCCTTCAGATTTTGAAAGCTGCTCTGAGGTCTCCATGCAGCTTCTCTTTTCCAGGCTAAACAGTCCCAATGTTCTCAGCCTGAAAACCTACCTTTTGTTCTGGAAGGGAAGCTCCCATGGTGGGTTCATCCACAAGAGACTCGGTGCCATCATCAAAGAGCCGTCGACAGCAAACCAGTGTGAAGGGAGGTGGCACTTCTTTTAGAAACGTGACTGCCTCACGGCGTGATTTGCCATACAGCTGAACTCCATTTACCTGCACAGAAGGGGAAACACATCCACATTAAGATAATTAAAAGGGTATCAACCAGAATCTTTATTATATATTGCATAGATGTCTTTTCCCTGTTGAATGTGCGTGATTTTACCCAGGGATTCTGGCAAAGCTTGCATAGCTTTATTAACATAGGCTTCTGAAGCAAACATGCATCACTGTGAAACTTCAACCTCAACCTGTGGCTATTGACTGCTATATCATGGCTCTGCTCTCTTCACCTCTCTCTAACTAGTTTTCTGATCTCTGCTTTTCCTAGCCTAACTCTTTCCTGACATTATTAATTCATTCTCATCTGCTTCTTTGCTGGGGGCATTTTTTAGTATTAGGATTATGCGTTTGAAATGTAAAGGATAAAAAAAATAATTTTCTCAAATATTTTAAGAAAACACAGATTTTGAGCTCTAATCAAAACCTTCATCACAGAAGTAGCACAACTTTGTCAGCTGTCTAAAATGTAACCAAATGGTTGAAACCAACATAAATCCTGCAGAAAGCAGAAAAGAATCTTTATATAATAAAAAAGAAACCAATTATAGCAAGCAATTAAGCAGAAAACCCTGACAAGGGTCAAAGCTTAGCATCCAATAAGCTTTAGATCATGAGTGACAACAGAAGACTCTAAAGCCATTGTTAATCCTAGAATCGAAGACTGTTTTGGGTTGGAAGGGACCTTAAAGCTCATCCAGTTCCAGCCCCCTACCACGAGAAGGGACGCCTTCCACTAGAGCAAGTTGGTCCAAGCCTCCTCCAACCTGGCCTTGAACACTGCCAGATGTCACATTTGACCCCAAAAAATACAGCACATGAATTTACAACATGCGTACATGTGCACACCTCTGTCCGTGTGTACTTGAGGCAGAGCCTCGCCATATAATTCCCAGATACCCTTGATCTTTAAAGGGACTCAATCTTGTCCAAGACTACACAGCAACCTTACTTTAGCCACATTTTCTTGCTAATCACTTCTACATTCCCCCATTTTTTCCATAGCGTTTTCTTCAATGTAAATATAACTTATACTGCTGGGAAACACACTATAACCCAGCCAAGGAGAAAAATTCAGAGTGATGTAACTGGCTTCCAACATGGTGAGATGAACTGCTATGGGTTTTTTCTGTAAGAATTACAGCAAGTGCTGAGCTATCAGGCTAATCCATTAGTTAATTATTTAAGCAGAAGTATCTATGCATAAGGATTTTTTAATGCATTGAAAGTGGCAGTGTGGTGGAATGTTACCAGCACTTCTCAGCATACTGTGATTGATGGAGAAGAGCTACTGTGCACTCTCAAGCAGACTTGGGGACTCCCAGGCTGCTTTTGCAGCTGCCAGACATCAGCCTCTACACAGGCAAGGTGCCCTACACCCCATCCATTCACCACATCACTCTAGTTTCTTGTGCTATCAAATATGAGTGAGAGAGATTTTATAACAAAGCTAGAAGGACACAAGGAAGCAATTTATTCCTAAAAAAAGAACACAGTGAAATTAGCTAGAATTAGGGGAGGGGAGAAGAAAATACCATGCTTTCTATCATATTTGAAACACATCATTAAAAATAACCAACATTCAACCTCGCTATGTATTAGAAACAAAATTCCTTACTGATCACATTTTAATCCCAACTGTATCGGGCCCAGGTAGAGCTGCTTGTTTAGGGAATGGGGCTGTCACTTTTTCCATTGCAAACCCCTACTTAAGGGGATTTATAACTTGGCTGCAAAACCAGACTCTGGCCTAAACCTGGCACATATAGCTTTAGCCCTGGAGCACATTTTTACTTTGCTGGGGTTTTTTCCAGCTACAGAGTAGAAACAAATTTATGCTCACTAGGTCTGGACAGACCTGTAGACCTAATTTTAAGTATGCAGTCATAAGTAAAACTGTTAAATATATACAATTAAAGTTTCCCAAAGTTACTCTACAGCACTGCATTATTGCTTTTTGTATATATTTTTTTTCTGCTTAGTGGCCAAGGAATATAAGCAACACTTCCAGCATTCCATTAATCCCTTCCTTTAGGAATCAAAAGTTCCTCCATCAAGCAATAACTGCAAAAAATGTTTTAGGTCTTAGTGATAACAGTATGAATTTTTGATGTTAAAGGGTGAACAACAAATAGGCAAGAGCTGTACACCTAACAAATCAATCTTTTAGAAGGCCTAATTCTGTCCCATTGATGGCAAAAATTCTTTGCATCCACTAAAAAGTGTTCAAATTCAAAGTATTCCATGAAAAGCAGGTATTCAATAACAAATTAATGCCTTTTCACTTGCAGGTTGAGATACTGACAAATATAAATACATAATTACACACAAAACGGGTGTTTTCTTAATACAATCAAATAAACATTTTTCTGGAGCAAATAGGCCTGGTGGGATTCCACGATCTTCAAAGCTGTCCCAATACCTCTATATACATACTTAAACTGATATACCAGTTTACCCACACAGATATCTCCTAACACTCACACAAGCAAGTTCTAATGTGTAACAAGAACCACTATTTCTGAGACTGCTGTAAACATTTTAGGAGTGACAAATATCAAGATTATCCACCACGAAAGCTGATGCCAAACTGCTCAAAAAAGTGCGCTAAAGGACTACAGATACTCAAGTTGAAACATTTCAGAAAATAAACCAAACCTGAAGTCACTAAGAGGTCACAAGAACTTGACATTTTGTCCATAAAAGAGGAATGAAACAGTGAAGGATATTAATGTGATTTCCAAAGCACTACTCTAACTGCTTCCACAACCAACTCTTCAACACTACTGCACACACAAGCAGCCAAACTACAATTTAATACAGGCCTTTCTAAGAAAGCAAAGCAAACAGGAAATACTTCAGTTCTATTCTGGGATGTTCTGGTTTGGGTTTTACCTCCAGAAGTTCATCCTCCAGTTGCAGAAGACCAAGTGTTGCAGCTGGACCATCTGAAGCAATTGATGATATATAATGATGTCCATCAAATGTATCAAGCTCAACTCCTAGTCTCAAAGTGTGGATGGGTAACAGCTGCCAAAAGATAAGCATGGAGAATTAATGTCTTTTTCCACAACATAAGCACATTTAGGATTCAGTAACTCACCAAATTAAACTAAGCACACAGTAAGATGATTACGTTTTCAATACTGATATCATCTGTATTACAGCAGAGCTGCCCATAATTTTTCTATAAAAAGTGCACAAATAAAAACAACCAATCTATCTTTGAGAGAAAAAAAGCAATTTAAGCTGTATCTATCCTAGCCAAAAGGCAAGTTTTCAACAGAACTGAAAGAAATTTCATAATCACCATAAAATCCAAGTTCAGCTGTCTTACTCCTTTAGGAGGTACATTACTTTGAGGTAGGAAAAATATCCATGAAGTATCCTCTGCAAATAGCTATTAATATTGGCATCCTTGTTTCTGCAAGGTGAAATCACTGAACTCTTGTTAGCCTTTTTCCAGTGGTCCTCCTTTATTTGGAGGTTTTTCTCTAGGGAGCAATATTCCAGCTGAAAACAGGACAGGAGTCTCCAACCATTAGTGCCTTGGGTCTGCTAATACTAGAAGACTAGCTTTCTAACACTATCCAGAGAAGACAGCAGAAATCATAGCAAACTGAGGAGAAGGGTTGATCAGCAGTATCTGCTCCTTCAGTTTCTTTATTTTCTCACTTTTTATTACTTGAGTTTAAACACTGTCTGTCTTCTAGTTCCCATTTAATTCCAGATACTCAAGTAAAAGGAGAAATCCATTGATCCTCAACATTTCCTCACACCCATGTCTGATTATGAGTTTATGGCTTTTCTTCACCGAGACATACCCACAAGTATATAAATACATCAGCTTCACAAGCCCCTTTTGCACAATACTAACATACATATCTTGAAAATCTCCAGAGAGCCTCAGAACACTGAAATGAATTTCAGCTCTGACCATTTCAATTAAATGGACCTCCCTCTCCCTGGATCACTGTAACAAACTGTTCTGCAGGACAATGACATTGTTCAGCAGAGTTTCAGCCTCTGCTTCATTCTGTGGCAGCTTTTAACAACTGAATTTCAATGCAACTAAGCACCGCAAAATCTGAGCCTTATATTCATGGTTTGGATTTCAGGGGATTTTATGTTTGTGTGTGTGTGTGTGTGTTGAAAGATTCATTTCCCAATGCTACAGAAAGGTATTGGAGCAGTGCAGAAGATACGCAGAATATTTGCAGCCTTTTTTTGGAAAAGTATGATAGAGCCACAAAGCCACTGAATTTCCTGAACAAATATATCTGGAATCGTCCCATGCCCTCCTAGGATTTACTCTGCCAACATACACCATGAAGGAAACCATCATGTCATACCTTTGAGTACTTCTGGAGCTCCGAATCATCTGTAATGGGCATATCCACATTCACAACCTACAAATTGTAAATCATAACATTTTTCAATAGCAGGACAATAAAGATTTTACTGGAATGATGAATTCTGGCAAAAAAAAATGATGAGTAAAATAAACCATACTTAAACAAAGTCACATTAATGCAAAATAATTTCAAACAAATGTTAGAAAACTCGTTCAGACACAGAACATTTACAACTAGGAATGTGGTGATTATGCACTATTAGCAGACTTCAATATTATCCTATTCCCAAAGCCCGAGTGCCAATTTTAATCAAGTTCAGTAATCCTGTATAAGCACAAAATGCCATTATCTTTGACACAAATGCCCAAACTGACTTGCCTTTTGAATTTGCAAAGTACAATGCCTTAAGTTATTATTTCAGGCTATAGTACAGCCATTTAACATCTAAACCACCATCTTGTGCAGCATGTTCCTGACATGACTTGAAATACATGAGTTTAACCATGAAAACCGAATGTAAAGTGCATTATTTAGAAGAGTGACAAGAAATCCCTTCGGTGTATCTTCATTTTTTGTATTAATAACTATGTTCAAACTTAAACAGAGGAAGTTTAGATTGGATATGAGGAAGAAATTCTTTACTGTAAGGGTGATGATGCACCCGAATGGGCAGCCCAGGGAAGCTGTGAATGCTCCATCACGGGCAGGGTTCAAGGCAAGGCTGGACATAGCCTCGGGTGATATGGTTTAGTGGGAGGTGTACCTGCCCATGGTAAGGGGGGGTTGCAACTAGATGATCTTAAGGTCCTTTCCAACCCTAACTATTCTATGATTCTATGTTGACTACCAGCTTTCCTGCAAAGTTCTTCTTTAACATAATTTATGTATTTGTAACCTTAGAAGGTTATTTACTCCAATTTGAAATGTAGTAAGATGCCATCTATGGTGATCTATGACCCAGAGTTGGGGTTTGGGACACTCAAGTTGAATAGGTTGGGAAGATTGCTGTAACTGTTAGATTTGGAAACTATATAGTCTTTGGAAATTTTTAGTTTAAACAATAATAATAAGCCTCAGCTTTTTCTTTTGGCTTAATTTTAAATAAGGCCTCCAACCTCTTGTTTTCCAGTATTTTTCCCAACAGACAGAATCCATTTCATGTTCATTCAGTTGTGACTAAATGACTCTATGACTCATAACTCCTCAGCTTGACTGCTCACCCTTTGGTATCTGGTGACAAACACCCCATAGTCATGTATCCCTGTAAAGACTTTCCAGGGTCTCTTTCTGTTTCAGCAGGACTTCAGCTCCTTCCATTGGTACCACAAAGGATCAACAACAGCAAAGCCATGAGTGACACCAAATTCTCTCTTCAAACAGCTATCTCCTTTGAAGAGAAATACTTCTGAGTGAATACTCAAACCTGCAGGCACTCTCAAGGTGACTTTCTGGGAGGCAAGTGTAGGAGTGAGGATAGCATGAAGCAGGGATTGCACTATCAGGCTGAAATCAAACTAAATGCTGTTACTGAATGCAGCCAAACAAGCCTAGAGGTAGGTACTGCCTACAAGAAGTGGAAGAAGTGAAAAAATGACTTTCAAAACAGGATGCCACAACAGCTTCCTTCTATTATTTAAGAGGACCAATCGTTAACATTCTCACTCCTGACATTTTACCGGCGGCAGCTAAAGAAGAATTAGAAACGGATGGTTTCACGAACTAAGCAGGTTTTTGTCCTCTGTGGGAAGTGTGATGGTGCTAAGGGAAGTAATATCAGACTCTTGAAATGTAAGGATGGGAATACCAAGCAACTGAAGTGGGCAGCTGAACAGATTTATTGCATCATGTACATAATCTTACATGAACTTCAGATCTTAAAGGAGTGCTAATGGAAAGAAGAGAAGAGAGTTTCTCCAGGCAATTCTTAAAGCTACTTTAAATCTTCCAGCAAGTGACTGGAACGATGGCTACTCAAAGTAGTAAAAATAAGTGTCTCTAAATCAACTGGACAAGCATCGCAAAGACAAACAGGGCGTTTTCTTGGTGGTGGTGGTGAGAATTTTTTAAGTCCTCGGAAAGAACAGTGGCTGGAGCTTTTTCTCTGTACCCACTGGCTAACACAGCACTGAAAAGGAGCAGTGAATTACAACTTCAGTCAACTCCTTATGATGATTCATCAAAACAAGCTTTTGCTTGGCAATTATTAAATATGAAGTGAAGAAATATCTGATAGACACTGGCACCACAAAGTTACGCTACCGTGAATTACTTTCTATTTTTCCCAGCACGTTTGAGAATCATTCTTTCATTCTTCTAATACAATTTTAAGATTCTTTAGAAACACAGGCTCCATCCTGAGCTTTTTTTCCCAGGGCACAATAAACCATAAATGAAAATCATAAAATCATAAATGAAATCATAAAAAAGCCACATATTTTAAGTGACTGCTATGACGCAGATTTAAAAGGACAGTTGATTATCTTGAATCACAGTTCCTGTCTAGTATATAACAATAGTATCTACATAAACAGAATCTAAAACCCCACCAACTCATTATAACATTCCTATATGTCACCTCTGATGTTACAGGAAACAAAATTTGATGTTACTGCTCTGTTCCAACCACTAAACTGTTCTACAAACAGCCGGTAATGCCAAGCTCACACATCTGTAATTTAAAGAAATAACACACATGAATGTAGTTTATTGAAAGATAACATACCAGAACTTGATATTCAGGTCCCAGCAGGTTTTCCCACTTGGATTTCAGCTCATGTGCTGGAGGGAGCAGGACTCTTCCTAAATATGAAAGCGAATATTATATTTACAAGCATATTGTACATTCAGAAGTAAGTTTATTTCTAAATACTTCAATAAAAATTCGGTATAAATAAAAGATTAGAGGGTGTAATTCCAAAAAGGAAAGTGCATTAAGCTGAGTCAAACTGCACAAATCAAAATTGTCTTTCTTAGCAAAGCAATGCAAAATGTCAGCTACTGCTAATGTGTGATTTATTCAACTGAGAGGCAGAAATGATTCTCGCATTGATGTGAGTTCTGTAGATACAGTACTGTAAATAAGTCATTCTTTCAGGTTGCAAAACAAATTTCACATAACTTCATAATTTGTTGCTATAAAATGCTTACTACTCCAGGGAAGCAACATCTCCCACCAAAATGAACAACCTTAAGAAGTAAAACACCTGACAAGATATGGCCGTTATCAAGGGGCTGCATCAGCACAATGCAGTCACAGACTTTATTTCTACATTTGGCAGGTAGAAAGGCTTGTCTAGTTTAATTAGGCCAGTAAGTAACATGAGCTTTAATGTAAGCTCCAGTTCTAAACCAGTCTTCCGTGGGAACTTGGCTATCTTGACATTTATATCTTTTCAGCTTTCTTACTTATGCAACCAAGGCAGTATTACATTCATGCAAGACAATTTGACAGAGCTAGACAGCATAAATTGACTGGCTGCCCTGCATTTGACCTCATCCAGAAGCTCACTGCACGTATAAAGTTCCAAGCTGAAGAAATGTTTAACTGGTAAGAATCAAACTCTAAAGCAAATGCCATCTAGCAGCTACAGCAGCAGCAACTGAGGTCTGAGTTACCAAAACCTGTTTTTTTTCCCCTGAATGACTGTAATTTTGGCAGATATCTAGACAAGGCACAGACCACTTAGTATTGATGCTATGTCATAGTGAAATTTAGAATGTAAATCACAAGATCACTGCAAGAAGGCCCACTGAGGGGCTGGTGCAGGTACAGAGAAGGGCACCGGAGCTGGTGCATGACCTGAACCACAAGTGTGATGGGGAACGGCTGAGGGATCTGGAGGGTTCAATCTGGAGAAGAGAAAGCTCAGGGGGGACCTGATTGCTCCCTAATGGAGCCAGGAGGGGGCAGGGCTCTGCTTCCAAGAAACAAGGGATGGGACAAGAGGAAACGGCCTCAAGCTGCACCAGAGCAGGTTTAAATCAGATTGCAACAATTTCTTCCCCAGAAGGGTTGTCAAGCACTGGAACAGGGCTGCCCAGTGCTGGAGTCACGGTCTCTGAAGGGATTTAAAAGACATGTAGATGTGGTATTAGGGACATGGTTTAGTAGGGAACTTGGCAATGCCAGGTTAACAGTTGGACTCAATGATCATGAAGGTCTTTTCCAAGCTAAATGATTGTATCCTATTTTGCACACGAACTAGTGAATAAAATACCTCAAGGGGGGTAAAAAAGCTCAGAGCCTACTTACTAGCAAAAGCCAACACAAGTGGGATGTCAAGCTGCCTCAGCTTTCAAACCCCTTGCAGACTGCAAAGATAAACATGAGCTTTGCAATACAATCCTTATTACATCATTTTATAACTCTGAATTTTCTGCTTATTAAAAACAAAGATTTAAGTTAACTTATACTGTAACATAATCCATCACTGTATGACAGAGAAGCATATTTTGTCTGATCTACACTGAGAAACCACACTCATCAGAGCTTACCAAGTGAGATTTCACTTGGAAACATCCAGAGCATCTTTAACCTGTAGGCTCAAGGAAATGCAGATATTCAAGGATTCCAGAAATTCAGATAACTACTTTTTGTCATCAACAAGAAATCTGACTAAGGATAAAACCTCAGGGTTTTAAATACAGACCAGTTTTCTCTGAAATAAATTATCTCCATAAAAAAAGAAGGGAACAAAAATAGTCCCAAAATTCTCAGCTGTGAGTTAAAGGCTTTTTTCCTCCATTGAAACTGAATTGACGCTTCTAAGGAGAAGTCCTCTTTGTGAGCCTTGTTATTAAGGCACAGGCTGATCACTATCTTTAGTCTCAAACTGCAGCAAGAACAGAACACCAGCACATTTTTCTACTCCTTCTACTTGCAGAACTACTGAGGGACAGAAATTCTTTAGTCTCTTTTTCTGCTATTACAAAGTTACAGTGTGAGCACGCAGGACCTAAGCACCTGCAATCCCCTGTGCAGCCCAATATAGACTTGAAGGCTCACCAGGAGTAATGAATCTTAGGGTCAAGCCCTAAGTTCAGTTCTGTAACTGTAAGCTGTGTTCAGTTGGCTGAATACCGATTTCTTTGTCACTTCAAAAACACATTATCTAAATCTATGAGTTGTTCAGAGCAGGTGTTGATGCACGTCCCCATTTGAAGTTCTCCTCTTTCTTTCTTTCAAAGACACTTTGAAGTCCTTGCCTGTAACTTCCTCAGAACTGTGGAAATGTTGGCCAGAGTGATTTGAATTAAATATTTTCAATTCCAATGGTATCACCCAATTCATTTTAAATGCTCCTTTTCCCCCCAAACAGCTTTTTCCACATGGTAGCTAATAGGAAGTTTATTTCTAGTCTCTCATCCAGCTGGGATTTCTCATGACCTGAAATATGTACATCTTCTATAATGTGCAAGGCCTCAGACAAGAAAATGCTTCCCAGGGACAGTTTTCATTAGCAGCAACTTTCAACATATTTAGTCTGTCTTTCTGTCTGCATTTCTATACAGTTTTTGATTTCTAATTAGCAAGCATCAAGAACAAATCACAAATGTGTTGTAAAAATCATCTTTCCTGGTCAAAACTGTCAACATCTTCAAAATTGGGATCTTTCCTTCTTGCACTCTCCTCTTGGTTTCATAAACTTAACTATACAAGGATGTGGAATGTGCTCTAGCGCACTTCATTAATGCACTACCTTTACCTGCCCTACTGCGGGATACTTTTCCTGGCTGCCTTTAAGTGTCTGACATGCATCATCCTCTCTTTGGGTTTTGAGTACTGCTGCCAGGCAAAAGAAAGCAGTTCTGCCCACTCCGCAGTCTTGCAGATGTAGCTGTTAAGTTAATTGCCTCTAGTCTGCTAGCAGAAAGTTTCAGGCCTCATACACACTGCATCCTAAACCATGTTGCCTTTGTAATAGAACTGCTTAAGCATGGGTTTGCCTGGCTAGAAATACTATTTAATACCTGCCCAGGAAACAGAATTTAATAAGAATTTCATGCAACCGGGCTTAAAGGGAAGTAATAGCTATTTTATAAAACATACCTTTTACATTAAACTTCTAAAAGCATTTCCAGAGTTCAGTCAGAGCCTTAAATTAGCAGTATTTACTTTAGCACTATTATAATGAAGTGCTCATCACCACGTCCAAAATAAGCACCTATCTTTGGAATTTAAACTTGGCCATGAAAGTCTACTTCAAGGTGAAATCTTATACATGGTATTTCAGTATGAGTAAAATTTGCAAGTAAGTATTTCAACTTTTTAACAGAGAAACACACACTTTATAGTTGCATAAGGCTTTTCAGAACCTTGTAACTTACAAGTGGTTTCTCACTATGAAAACCCACAGTTTAATCCAGCAAAGATACTTGCTTACCATTGCATTAAACACTTCTGATTCATTACTGACTTCCAAAGCCATGCCCATGGCAGTATCCTGCTGGCCCACAAAGGACCAGCACTGCTAGATTATATCAAGGGCAGCATCCAACAGCAAATAAACTATGTTTTCAGTGTTTAAATGCTGGAATCCCAAGATACATTGTGCATACAAAGTTAGCCTGTATTCTTCAGGGTAGGGTAGGGGGAGCTTGGATACATATATAGGAGAATAGAAACATCTAGTAGTAACTTGGTACATGTTGCATCAGAGATATACCACACCCTCCCTGCTCGAAATCAGCACAGGTCCAATGGCCAGCTACGGATCCCAGGCAATGAAATCCTTGCTAGACTCAGGTGCCTCTACACCATTCCCTGCAGAGCTCCAATGAAGGGGATCATGAGATTTGCACAATACTGGAATTGAAGGGAGCTACTCCTACAGGTACAGCTTGCTTACAAACTCCTTTTGAAACTGAGGGCTTTGGAGTACTTACGGAGAGGCAGTGGATCCACATCAAAGCAGTTCGTATCTGCTATGAAAAGGGCTAAAAAATACAGTCTGATCAAAGCTGGTTATCAGCAGAACAGGAATCACTAAGGCATATCTAGATAACACACCTTGAGACTAGCAGAGTTTATTAACTTCAAGCCAGGTAAAAGCAATTTTAGTTCCCAGCCTAAACTGATCCTGGCATTGATAGACCACATTTGCACAGCACTAGCTATTAGGTAACAAATTCCTCAGAAAGTTCCCATTTCATCAGGGCGGACATCTGCAGGCTGTGACACCAGATAACCCAATCAGGAGGAGTCAGGAACTGACTAGAGATATTGTTCACTTCAGCAGAAAAAGAAAACACTCTATGCACAGAAAGTGCCACAGTAATAAAGAACTGGCTAAGTGACACAGGACACATGTGCTGCTCTTCTCTCTGTCGTAATGAGTGTAAGTCCTCCTGGTTCTTCTGCCCCTAAATACATCCCACTGCTCAGTCCTTAGGTTAATTGCCCACTCTAACTACAAATCAATATATGCTTTTCCATTCCTACAGTTAAAACAATGCTTTGATAACCTCATGCCTCAGCTACTCAACCACCTCTGTTTTGGCTTCCTATTTCTGGGAACATGCAAAAGTCACAACAAAGGATGTCTCGTTATGAGGCTTGGACAGAAAAGTAAAACAGAACGGAGCATAGGAGCTGCTACATTTCTCTCGTTTCCAGGTTGTCTTTAATACTGACAGATCTTCCACAATCACAGCAAAATTGTTATTCACTGACAGCCGTAATTTAGAATCCTCTATTACATCTACATATCTTCAAAATTACAAGGCATAAGGATAATTTATGCTGACTTTAACACAAGCTGTAGAAATTCACCCAGAATTTCCTGTAGAAGAGCCCAGAAATCTGCAGAGGAATTGAAGCATGCCTTCTGGAAAGACCTCTAGCCTTAACCTTGAGTCAGAAGTCAGCTTAAATTCAAGGCAGTCCATGCCTTTCTGATCTGCCCATATGCCCAATTGCCTTTGCTGTTAAAAACACATGCCTAATTTGAACTCCTGTCCAGCTATCAGGTCTTTACACCTACTATGCTTCTGCAAAACCAGAGGTTCTCATCTGCCTGCATAGGTCTACAATTTCCAGTTCAGCTAGTAAGCTCAGGATTAGCAAGTCAGAAATGGCAGGTCCAGAGATTGAACTCTAGCTTCCAAAAGTAGCATGGGAGGAAGCAGTATGCAGTGGTATTAGTACCACAGGGTAAATGAGTTGGGTCTGGGAGCCAGTGGGCAGCAAGAAGAGGTTCAGTGCTAAGTGGAGAATCACACAGGAGTTGACATAACCTGTGCTAAGCTTCCTACTTCTCTGGTGCTCCAGGAATTCCAGTGAACAGGAGCTCTATAAACAGGACAAGCAAAGAGGGGCAAGGCATTTACATGGCAAGTGGCACATAGGTGAGAGAGATGCTCACGGAAGTGACATCTCATTTGTGTGGAAAATGACCTATAAATGGAGACATGTCAGAAGACATGTCCCATCCTCACTGCTGCAGTGCCTCTGGTCCTTCAGAAAGCCATACACAGTCAAAACTCCTGAGGGAGGGAGGAAGGGAGGATGCTGCAGCTCAGGTCACAGGTTGTAGGAAGCCAAACTGAGCAGCTTGGAAGATGAGTTCTGATGAAGTTACTGCAGTACCAAAAGAGGAAACTGCAACAAATGGGCAGAGATTATCTACGGGAAAGCAACAGAAGATTTTGAAAAGACTCTGCAGATACAGGTGTCTAAGACCTGTGAGGACAAGAAGATAGGTATGATTGAGGTAAGACTGGATCAGGCAATAAATGTGAACTCCCAAGAATTCAATCTCCTGATGCTGCTCACCCAGCAAACTGGTTCAGGGCCCTGGCAACACAGGAGGCTGCATACACCTTCTCTGTCGAAGACTGCAGACAGGACAGCTCTGGTCATTAGAGTAGGAACAGGGCTAGAAGAGGAATTGGTGAGCTGGAAGCATCCAGTTCTACAGACCTTATGAAATTCCACTGTCTATAATCCACAAAAAAAAAACTAGCCAGCCAACAAAAAAAAAAAGCCAAAATATGGCGAAGGGGGATCATTAATGGCTGGAAAAGACAAACTTCATGCAAGGAGAGAGATCCAGAGAATTATAGGCCAGTTAGTCTCACCCTTGGTCTTGCAGAGATTATACTTCCTTTTGGAATCCACTTCAAAAACCATAAAAGAAAGTGAATGAAGAGCAGTTAATATGGATTTGCCAAACAATTGACCAATCTGACTGCTAAGATATCCCTATGTAGATTCAAGCGTAATACACCTCAACCGTACCAAAGCTTTTAACACCAATTCCATTGGCATTCTCATTTGGAAACTGGGGCAGCATGGGTTTGATGACTGCTAAATAGGCTGAAAACCAGATGGACCACCAGGATGAAAGACAGCATTAATCAGCAGCATGACAGCCAGTTATCAGTTATGAGAGAAGGTTAACAGCTATAGGAACTAACATTATCCGTGTCTTCATCAGCGTCCTTCATGATGGCACAGAATGCATTCTCAGCAAACAATGCACAGTGCTACATTTTAGGGATAGGGTGCAATGGAATAGTCAATAGATCCAACAGGTAGAAGTTTACTTCAGAACAACCTGAATATAAAGTATTACAGAGCAAAAGCTAAAACAGATTAAGCCACAACAGCCCATCAGTATTGGAAATCAATTAAAGACAATTCCAAAGACTCAGAACAGACAATACAAGATCTGTTATCCACCTGTTTTCTGTAGATTCTGCTTCTTTATATTTTGAAGATTATCCTTCTGTTGTTGGATTTCCTCACTCTTAGTGTCCATACTAGTTTCAGTCCCTACAGCTCCAGGGAACACAAAGGTTGGAACAGTAGGATGCACTGTGAAAACAGACGAAACATAATAAACCATATGCTGCAAAATATACGAAGTAGTAACACTGCCTCAGTAGCTATTCTTCTTTTTGGCTACACAAGAGTTCCGTGCTCAGTTTTTCTCAATCCCTCATTTCTGTTTCTTTCCGTTTCTCCCTAAGTATCTCACTTGCTACAGTGTGCCCTTACAAAATCTAGGATCGCAGATCATTTAGTCCTAATTGTTAAATTAGGTAACTGTAAATTGAGTGAAAAATAAAACCAGTTGCTGAAAAAGAGTTGCTGAAAGGGAGATAAAAAAGGATTACCTCTATCTGAAGGTCTTTCTGAAGAAACAGTAGAAGAAGGTTTCCTTCTAAGTAAGGTGAGGCGGACAGTCTGTCCTGTGTTACGCAGTGCTTCTACTACTTCTTGGTTGGTATAATCCTGTATATTGACTCCATCAACCTACATCAAGACAATGGTATCATATAATAGCAATCACATTACATTCTTAGGCTGTACTGCTCACTCCATATTGTTTTGTGCAGAAATTATAGGGTTATGCACCCAAGACAGTGGCATTTGCAAAACAATCACATTGATCAGTTAAATTTCGCTAATCAGATGATATCACAAAAATGCATTTTAAAAGGAAACACAACAGTAATTCCTCTGGTCTTCACAGGACAACCACAGAACAGAACTTACTAATCGTATATATATGTATGCACTGATTTCTCCCTCCAGTTTGCTTTGCTTACAAAAACCAGCTTGAGGAGTATTGGGATGAAGCTCTGCAGCAAGTATAGCCAACCCAGAACACTGTTCAGATCGTTATCACTGTCAGTTTTCTCATGGATTTCTAACATGCCCCACACAAGCCTATACACGTAACTGTCCATACAATCCACTCTGAACAGCCTGACTCTTCATTAATTCAGACGTTTTGATTTACACCCAAATATTCTGTTTACCTCACTGTTAGGACATTCATTAATAGGGGCTTCTACTGCACAGCTGCAGATAAAAGCACAAGGTTGCAGCAATTTTTGCTCTCACAAAAGAGCCTGACTTTGGAAGGTCTGGCATAGCACACATTTTTAAAAGCCATTTAAAATTATATCTCCATAAATATTATCTTTTAAAACAAAAAGACTGTTTTAATGTGTAATTCATTCCTGCTTGTACTGTGAATGCAAAATTGGCTATTATTCAATTCCCTGTTATTCAATGGGTTTTAATTTTTCTATCCATAAAGCTTGGGTTTTTCAACCTAAATTGTGACTATTACCATTTTGATTGTATCCACACTGTGCTACACAGTCATTAAGGACCATAAACAGTGTGCCACATCTTGCAGAATCTTAACCATCCTCAAATCTCATTCAATTCAAAGAGGCTAATGCTGCACATCTTTACTTCAGGCCAAAAGCCAAGATTCTCCACTCTGAAACATTCTAATCCAAATGCTTGCCTCTTTCACAGTTAACTACTATTTACTACTACTTTGAATATAAAATAATATTTTTAATCACAGCAAGCCAAAGCTCATTTATGTTACAAATCTACCTAAACAAATACAAACCACCAAATTATTTCCTCTGCAAAGCAGAGGTTTAATTCATTTTAGAAAACCTTTACTACGTTGTTCTTTTACCACTGAGATGTGTAATGAAGTATTAGCTCTACAAGAACACAGAAGCAGACTAGTTTACTTACAGCAATAATTTTGTCATGAACATGAATTCGGCCATTGTGGTCAGCAGCACTCCCAGGTATTATGTTCTTCACGAATATCCCTGAAGGTTCTGTCAGCAGAGGGAACGGAGAAAGAGAAACAAGTCACTATATTAAGCTCATTTGTTTCTTTTTCTTATTAAGATTTTTAATTATAGCCCTTTTCATACACTTCTATCCATAAAGTTATGATTTTGCATATTTCATTCACACAGCTTGGCATAGAACAACAAAGATCTCTGATGGGACAAACAGCACAAACACAACTACCAATACACTGAGCTCCAAATTTTGTCCTTAAAATGGCTCACACAAGGCCACTTCCTCCATGGATTCATCCTTGTGCTTACCCAGGCTTTAAAGCACAATCACTTAAATCCATGCTGCATTCAATTTCAATAGGACTACCTAAGCTAAATGTAAAGTATGTGCTTAAGTACTTTGATCAGGACTTCAATCATCTTACAGCTAAGGAATTTGGTACTTTAAATCTTAACCAAAGAAGACTGTTCTTTAAAAAAGAGAAGTGGAAAAAGAAAAGATAAAAACATGGAAAACAGAAAAGCTGCCCTTTGTTATGTTTGACATTTCAGTCTTAATCCTAACTTCCAATTAGAACAAACAAATATAAACAAAAAAACCCTAGTATAAAAATCTCCAATCACCAGTTGAAACAGTAACCCTTCCCTCCACAAACTCCTGCAAAATATGAGATGCTTTCATTCTACTGAATCTTGACACTTCATCCATCCTTTTCTGAACACTCAGCTTCCTCAGACACCTCATAAAATGGTTTGGGTTGGAAACAACCTAAAGAACATCTAGTTCTAACCCACCTGCTATGGGCCTGTCCAACATTATTTGTCCATACACAGCAAAACCCCTCCTGGTGTTTCACAAACTGCCTGACATGCTCCTCCCCACCCCAGGTCCCAGTGCTCACAGCACTGGCCTGGGACACCTGACCAGCAACACAACAGTCTCCGGGGATGAAGAGGGCTGGAGAGCAATCCCAGCTGTACCACATTCCCAGAATACCTCCTGGAGTCCCTCGAGGAAGGGAGGGGATAAAAGCACCACCCTTTTGTGTAAACCCAGACACTCAGAGTTAACTTTAAAGATATTATCATTTGTGAAGCCAGTATTTGAAAAAAGAATTTAACAGCTCTAATTTAAAGAGGACTTGGGTAAAACAACCCCAAGCTGATTCCATATCCCCATATCCTAGTGCGGGTATTATGTGTTCCCAGAGTTCAGGCACTGAATCAGACAAGGCTGAATTTCACTTTGCAGCAAGTTCTCCAAATATCTTCTGCACACAGTTTTTCCAAGTTACACTGTTTCAAAGAAGCTGCTATTCATTTTCCCTACAGTAAACAAAGGATAATTGAGAAGCCCCATCCTAGACTTTTTATCAAATCCTGTAGAACTCACCTACATCACATGTGCCAGCATATCCAACAACTGTTATCCCTAGGCTTTGCCCATTCTTTTTTATAAGTTCAACATTGTAAGTCTCAAAGAGGTTGGCATTATCCTATAAATAAAGCAGAAGACAATAAAAAAGTAGCTCATAATTTGCCACTACCATTACAATATTGCAAGTTAAGACCTTCAGAAGTGAACAAGTGATTTAGATTTTCCGCTTTTGGGAGGGATCATGTTTGCAAAAGAGATATACCAAGATTTTGTGAAAATAAGGTGCTTTTTATATTCTTTCCTAATGCTTTCTCCACATACATGTCAGAAGTATAGTATTTATATTTTATGGAAATGAAAGATTTTCTTTTGATTGCTCAAGGGTCATTTCCCTTTGGATTCCACTGCCATGTGTTCACAGCAAACTCACAAGACAGCAGAAGCCCTCAGTATTTCTTCTCTCCCTTTCATATGACCTGATAAACACTGTCATGAATTCACTTGCCTGAGCTCTTTATACTGGACAGTTAAGAAGCAAAAACACCCTGGTATAAATACAGAGTCTTATCACATCACAGCTTTCTGTCAGAAAGTGATGCTTCTCTCTCCTTGTTATCATCTACTAAGGAAGTGAGGGGCAACAGGGAAGGGATCTCAGAACCAGTCTTGCTGCCCCAAAATGGAACAAACCAGACATATATACAACAGGCATACCTTTACTACAGCAGTGGCCTGCTTAAATGCAAACATGGGTGACTAGGATAGGTGTTTGAGCTTATTTTAATACTAGATCCCAAACCATTCCAAAAGCCAATCATACACACATAAGCTTAACAAGTTTGCTTTCATCCTGCTCAGATTTGAATGCCCCCTAAACTGCAGAGAGCTTTGGAAGCCTCCAGGTTGTCTGAGGCAATGGGAAGCAAAAGACTCATTAGTTCACAGTAAGTGAAAAATACTTGTAAGACCTAAAAGAGGAAGGGAGATAATTCATTGTAAAAGCTTTATTGTTGAACTTATGTGATGACTTCTCATAACAAACAATACTCGAGAAGAGAAGCACATAACATGACCTGTTCTCCAAACCCTCCGCTTACTACAATTATCAAAAAAACATAAAAGCCACTAGCTAAGATGACAAATAACCTGACCTTACACATGACAAGTATATGGAAAAAGGTCTCCATAAGGTTGGCCTGGTCAACTCTACTCTGACAAACAAAAATAAAACCTGCCAGAGACAGCTCAAACATGACAAACTAAAGACATTGGTGTTCCAGAGAAAAACAATCAAGCACATAGAGCTAGGATTTCAAGGGATAAATTAAAATACATAAAGTTGTTTGTGTTCAGTAATCAGATACAGTCCAATGAGATCAAAAAGATGATGATCAGAGTAAAGTCTGTTAAAGCGATGAAATCAGGAGGGATAGTGTCACTGCCAACAGCAAAAATTGGACCAGGGAATTGCAAAACAAAAGAGAATTCTGTGAAATACCAGCTTCAGAAGGAGCTATATTAAAAGCAGGCAAATGTTATGGACTATTTCACTTTTCACTGAAAGAGAAATGGATGGACAGCTGTTTCCCTATCACACAGACCTCCCTTTACTCACCAACTCATTGAACTCATTAAATGCTTTCCAACTCTCCTGCTCCATAAGACACTGAGGGAGATGAAGAGAAGTTGAGACGCTCTATCATTTACCTTTAGGATAGAGAACCAAAAGAGTGAACAAGCCTATAGCAACATCTGAAATGGAGCTATGGCCTTGAGAGTCCTGCTATTCTGACAGTCAAAAGCCCTTCATAGTCATGTCTCTGGTGTTACAGACTATGCTCTGGTGCTACAGACTATTCATTTACATAATGTTACTGGTAGAATGCAAAACACCGGAAGAGGAACCTAGAAAAAAAATAAGTATGGAATTCTAAATGCAGTCAGCACAAGTAGGTTGCTAACATTGCCATCAGTATCTTGGCAAGTACAGACAGTATGTCTGCTGTGCCCATGCAAAGATGTGATTAGTTTCAGTCATTCTTTACTACAGGAAATTTTAAGGAAATAAAATATTAATATAAAACTGAAAAAAACCAAAGAACTAACCATGTACTAAAAATGTCTTTCTGCTGGTTTGCAAAAGAAGAAAAGGTAAATACTTGCTATTCCAAAGCTCACAGCTAATGAAAGTACTCAGAAATCAGATGGAAACTGGATCAAGGAAAAAGTGCCACTATAAATCAAACTGAAAGATGGATCACGAAATTCATCATTAAATTAATAAATACATTCAGATTATCCATTACTGGAATTAGAATATCTTAAGGTCCTTTCCAACCGTAACTATTCTATGATTCTATGGTTTAGTGGGAGGTGTCCCTGCCCATGGCAGGAGAGTTGGAACTAGATGATCTTAAGGTCCTTTCCAACCCTAACTATCCTATGATTCTTGGCTATTCAAACCTCTCAACACCAGAAAGAGGAGTTTCTTCAAATCTAAAGTTGAAGGCGCTATTTAGTTCAGAAAACAGGGGATGATATTCAGAATGCAGATGAAACTGCAACATGATTTTTTTTTCCCTCTAAACTACATATCATGAATAAGGCGAACACTGAGAAGACATCCAGAAGGAGTAACATTTTAGACAGTCTGCAGCATTTGCAATGCTCAGGGTCCATCAGTGACAAACAGGCTCATCTTTAAGGTGAGGAATTGAGAAACATAGTCCTTTGTAGAGAAAACAAAACTAGGACCACATAATGTGGGCCTTGGAAAATACCATACAGCCAGAAAAGCAGAGCTTCATAGCAATGCTGATTCTCTAGGAAAGCCTTTTTTGGAGTACTAGGCAAGCCCACTTTTAAGACTTCCAACCTTATGTACACAGATTACCCCCTCCCATCTGTCCGCCACTTCTGTTTCCTACTACACCAATCCTCCTAAGAGGAGCTTGAGAAGAAACCAAAATACTTCAGCCACAGTCCTCCGGAGAGACACAAGACACAAAGCCAATCGCTGCCTTTGCAGTGACTATGCCCAGTAAGCAAGAAGGTGAGTTTGTAACAATATGACTGGTAGTCTGACACATAAAACTGATGCTTCAAAAAAACAGCTCTCTTCACTCACATTCAAGAAACTAGACAAGAAAGAAAAGGCTACTCAGATTCTACACCTAAATCTAAGCAGCACAGTAGTAGCAGATGGTACACAAGCACAGCTTTGTTTATGTTTCAAGACCTACTGTACACTTAGTGTAGCATTTGTTGATTTTAATTACTCAAAACTGAAAAGAATGACTTCAAAAACAAGAGACTTTGATATGACCATGATAAGATTTGCTAAAACAAGTTTCAAAATTTTTAGATATATTTCCTATCACAGACAGTAGCATAGACTATGAAAACATTACACTTCTGTTTCATAAAAAGATGATTGTGCTGAATAATTCTGGTGTGGCCACGGCGCTCTGAGTTTCAGACTAGGGAAATTCACAGTTAAGTTTTAAATACACTTCCAAATGATTGATCAGCAAAGATGTAATGAGCTAAGAAGGAGAACTAAAAGTCCCATCTACTGATAATGTTTATGGCCCTGGTAATTAAATTACCCACTGTGAAATAAATTCTGTAAAGCTGGTCATTCTGATCCCAAGATTATAGGTATTAATAACATACAGGAAAAAGGGACAGATTATAGAAGGCAGGGTTCCAATAATGACCACTTAAACACAAGCATATGATATCTGGAAGCTAAAAAGAGAAGCACTTTAGGTCTCAAGAACATTCTTCTCCTCCTTTCTGATCACAAGCCACAGGCATACTTAAAATTGTTATAAGCCAACACCAAATACTTACATTTCCATTTGCAAAGGAAGGTAATGTACTGACTGGCCAGCTCACAGGAGCCGGTGGAGCCTCCATAATTTCACACTTTGGGTCTCTTGCAACAATCATCCTGACAGAATTCCCGCAGTTTCTCAGCACTTGGGCAACTTGTTCACTGGTCATTCCTTGCACATTAGTCCCTCCAATCTGTAAGATGTGATCTCCTGTCTGGAGCCGCCCATCCTTCAAACATTAATAAAATTGAAAAATGAAAATGTTGCTGGTTTATACATAAAATATCTTTTCCATTACAAAATTTAAGTGTAAACAGGCATCTTCATGGACATTGCAGCAAAAAAAACACCATAAAATTGACCACAAAGGTAACATACTCAATAATTCAAGGAAGCATTTGCACTGCCACTGTAGTTAACAGTGGTAAATCAACACTTTCAACACTGAGTAAGATATACAAGTTGAACAGCACCATTCTTAAGTGGTTGCTTTTCTCACTTAGGAGAAAAGAGACAGCAACAATGTTTTATAATCTCACAGTTTATGTATTGCTCTTTTATTCCTCAACAGGTAGGGGTTTGAATACAAAACACAGCATTTTGATTTAAGACTTCTAAGAGTCTTTCCTAATACTCCTGTATAAGCCTGGCAATTCTTTTCTTATATGACTAGCTCCAGCATGGGTGAGTAAATCCACTGAAGGTAACAAGACCCCACATAAACCATTTTTTACATTCTAATTATGATTCATGACCTCCATCATCATTCCTATTATAAGCAAGCATTCATAGAACCAAATTCTCAGCTGGTACTGATCAGCATCACTTTAGATGCATTCATTTATACTGCAGTAATAGCAGAGTTTTGCCCAGAACTAACTCAAAGTCATTTCCAAACTCACCCAATTTTAACATGGGTATGTGCTCATTATTTTACATGTTCTTAGTGATGTCTCATTCAGCTGAGAATGATGTGGTGAGTTCTTAACTTACATCCTTCATTTGTAGCCAAAACACTTTACTCCTTACAGCAAAACAGGTGTTACACAGTAATTAAAAAGTACTCATTTTTAGATGACAGGTTCAGAGAGGGGAAGCCAAGGAAAAGCCAACATTTTCCAGTAAAACCCTCTCAATCTTCAGTTTTTGTTTCCATCCTATACTAGAGGAAGTACCTCTGCCACCTAATAGATCTGCATGCATTTCAAACCTCAAGCATTATAAATTGACATGATCAAATTCACATTAAAAATCCATATCTATTTTGCTGTTGTACGTGTTCTACTCCTAAAATGTACCAACACTCAGCACTGAGTCTTTAAAAGATTAGCAATCAAATGTTGCAAACTGTACCTGTGCAACTTTAAAAGGTATCAATAACTATAAAAAACTTGCATCAATCCTAAGTGTCCCCTTGAACTGGTTAGACAGGAAGGCAGGGATCAAACCCCTTTAAAACAAAACCCACTACAACTAGGACACCTTCAATCTATGGAGTGAAATTTGCAATGCAATTACTTCAATTGTTCAATCTGCCAGGCAGATTCTCTTGCCTGGCAATTCATTTGGAGAGTTTGTCCCTATAGATGTTGCCAAATATGCCAAATTCTATGGAGGATGTTCAAATACTTTCAATACTTTTGATATTTTCAGCTCCTGGTCAACCTGGGGGAGAACAAATAATCTGAATGTATCTGAAGGTTAGACAACTTTTCCAAATCTCTTCATGCTCAATGTTATAAAAGCCAAAGCATGCCTGAGAAATGACTTAATTCATATCAGGTGCTGACTTTTTCCTCAATCATACCTTCAACATTTATTTATAAAGTATATGTTGGCATTCAGACTTTGATGCTATCAGCTTCCTTTTGTTTAAGTGTATTAGTTTATTTTAAGACTGTCAAAACCAGTTAATTACACTCTACAATCAAACAAGAAGTGACATAATATAACAAATTACCCGATCTGCTAATCCCCCAGGAACAATTGTTCTTACAACTACTCCACTCGATTTTCCTCCTACAATTCCAAAGCCTAATCCTGAACCATCGTTAATCAGCTCAACGTCTTCAACATGGCCCCAGTGAATCTGCAATTAATAGAAACAGGAGATTTTAATTTCAGCTGATCTTCAATGTTTCTCACTTTCACATGTACCAGGAACGAGAATTAATCGGAGCAATTTTCTTCTCTCCCTGCCCCACATATTGGAGATCTGTTGGATTTTGTTCAGTCAGCTTCATTTCCTTATAAATACACAGTGGGATTTCTCATCTGTTTTTAAATATACACTTTGTCCTTTGCTTTCAGGATAACAGGATACTAGGAAAAAAAGCTTGACTAAGAAAAACCAAGTTCGGGATTTTCTTGCCAAAATGAAAACTATCCTTTTGCTTTTTCATAAATCAAGAATATTACAAACAACAGAGAAAAACAGAGGCTTGCACTGGCCTAGTTTTCACTTAACATTGCCCAGATTCTTATTTCTGTTATTTCACTTACACGCTCTAAACACCACCAGTACATGCTGAATTAATAGCTCAGTATGATGTTCTGCCATACTGAATTGGAAGCATGTTTCTAAGCTACACTGTACCATGACCTTATGTTCTACAAGACAATCTGAAAATAACAAAGCTGTTAAGCAACCCAAACCCAGCCAATGTTTCTGTCAGATTAGTATCTCATAGAAACCAAAATGGAGCAAAGTAGGCAGATTTAAGTCTTCTGTGAATAAAGGATTTATTAGCATACTGAAAATCTTTGCCAAAGCCACTTAAATATCATAAAAGAAGTTTAAAGACCCCCTGTAGAGAGATATATTTGTATTTTATTTTGTTAGTCTGTTCAGTGCAGATCTTTCAATGAAAAAGCAGTTAAAGTTTAATTCTTTAAAATTTTCAGTGTAATAAACAATATTGATTATCCACTAAAACCATCAGATTTCACTAGCCCTGGAATAATCATGAGGGAAATAATTACTGAGAATAAGGAAAAGCACTGCTCTTAAGCAGATTTTCATCAAAACCTACTAGCATAATAAATTAAGATTCCAATATTGCAAACCCTGGATTTAGGTGTGCAGTTCGACCAAATTCAGTGAAGCCACCTGGACCATATGGTTTGAACGCAGATGGAAGTTCAGCCCTAGCTTATTACATGTCCCAGTGACAATCTCTCCTTGGTAGAGAAAACAGAAGGGCTCAAAATCAATTTAATTTGTAGCTTAAACCCTCCCCAAACTGATAAGTAAACAGGGATTGAGAGGTTCCTGAACAGATATCTTTTGCTTGTTTTTAAAGCAAAGACAAGGCTTTTTGTTTTGAGTAGCTGAAGTTTAAACTGGCTGGGGTATTTCAAGCAATGCTCAGGACAGGTTATGTTTACACTCTTAAGATGTAACCAGAGCACCTTCAATTGCTGAGCACAATTATGTTGCAGCTGGGCATACATGTAAAATGCTTTACCCAGCCTATGCTGAAAAGATCCTGCTGCTAACAATATGTTGAGCTACTACAGCTTCTCCCATCCCCTAAAAACCCAGAATCTATTTTATAACAACCTCACACAGCTTTGCAAAGGCAGCCTTATACTTATTGCATGATCAGTCTAAATGAAATGTCATCACATAGAAAATCTGATTAAAGAAAAAAAAAAATCCCTATATGCAAAGCTTGCTAACACAAACAACCACAAAAAATACCCAGCATAGTTCAAAATCTGATTTTGACAGTATTACAATAACTCACAGTCTCAGGTGGATTTATACCACTTAATAAGACAGCTGAAGTTCTGTTGTTCCCTTGAACCGGCTCCCTAGCCACAATCAGATGTAGGGATCCTGTGGATTGCTGGAGGAGGGCAATAGCGTGCTGATGGGAAATGTTCTGATCCAATGGGGTGCAATTAATGGCCAGTATGTGGTCGTTTTCCTTTAGTCTTTGATCCCTGAACAAAACATTGAAAGAAAATGTAAAATGCAGCATAGTGACTTCACAAGAGGCTTGTGTAATTTAAATAAGCACGTGCAAAATACGCAGTTATGCAAGGTTAAATATTTATATATTTTAAAAAATCTGGTTATTAGACTGTCTTCACCAACACCCAAACTACATGCAACGTATTGTTTTCCAACCTTAACAGAGTACAGATATGTGCTCAATTCCTTCTGTTGCTTCTATTCAAAACTCCATGAAATCCCCTCATCTTTTCTTGATAATATTGAACTACAGTGCATGAAAAAAAATATTTTTGTAGATACATAATGAACTACAAACTATTTGTCGTTATATTTAGCACTACACAATACTATCTCCAAGTACCCACAACTCAGGCTATAATATTGGTTTATATCATTATTTAATCTAAAGATTGTTGAGCTGAATATTTTTATTTTACTCCGAATTTACAGTATCAAACTTCAGGCATGAAACTTCCTTTCAGCAACACACAGTTCAAGTTATACCTTGAGATAATACACAATGTCACAGTTAATTCACCCTAGTGATGAATTTAGATTTGTGACAAGAGAGAAACCATCACTCATCTCCTTTGTTAAATATTCATTCTGAGCACGAGACCAAACTGTTACTTAGACAGACACTGCCTTCAAAGCTCTGTAGGAATCCAAAAAAAAGTCTCCAGGACATCTTGTCTCAGAAGCAAAATAGGAAGCCTGCTGGGGAAATTTATAAACTCCGAAACAATATAACCGCACATCTTAACTAACGCATTTTAAACCTCCTTTTTATCATGCAACGTTGAAGATGTTTCCCAGAAATCACTTTCTTCAAGCACGAACCATATTTTAGATTCTCTCATCAAAGAAAGTGAGCAGCAGGTCATCAAATCCTAAAGTGAGATATTCACCCTCCTTTGACATCCGGATCAGTCCATCTGTCTCCACTTTGAAAGCGCCTAATATGCTTTTCTTTAAGAGCTCTCTGGTGTGTTCTCTGTGGGCCCATAGCCATTATCATTCCAACCTCTCCCCACTCTTTTTGTCATCCTGTGTTGGCACTTCCTGACATGTGTTATTTAAAAAGTGACACCAATGACTTGAAATCTAGACACATTTTCTTGAAACATAATTCCAAGCACTGCATTTGCCTCATGCCAACTCTTGTGGTTTTACAATCACATTTTATTTTTAAAGGATTTCTCTGTCTTTTGTTGTTGGGTGAAAACCCACAGACAATACAGGAAGAAACTGCCTGAAGCCTTGATTCTATGATGACATCTGTGCAGGGATCTGTCGGGAGGACTGGATCTAAATTTACACAGGAAACAAACAGTAAAACCAACTATAAATAGGGCATTGTCATAGGCACATAAATAAAGAAACAAGGAGGGGGAAAATATTTCAGGGACACAATGCATAAAAAAAAAATATCAAATGAAGGCTAATTTTTATTTTCCTCGTATTCTTTTCTGAGTTTTCTTTGGTTTTGTTTTTTTTTTTAATCAGTTCTCAAGATTCTCTCAAGTGAGTCATGATTTCTGGAAATTCCATTTACAAATGCCTCAGATATTTAAAACTCATCAGAAAATCCGATCCTCAAAACACAAGGCCGTTCAGTTGAAAAGCCAGAATTGAAGACACCACCATCAAAACACCCCACCACATAACCCAGAAAAACATGCGAGTCTAATAGAGTTTTCAATGTGAAAGTCATGACTTTTCCCTTCATGGAAACGCTGCAATTTTCCAATACAATTATAAAGATCTCACCTGTCAGCTATGCTTCCTGGCTGAACTTCCTTGACAAAGATACCAACTTCTCCCAGGCTGTGATTTTTAAGGGCAACCACACTAAATCCAAGACCTCCAACAGAAGGCTTTTCAATCTTTATTGATTCTATTTGTCTCCCCTAATAAAAGAGAAAAATATATACTAATTTTTAATGCAACACAATGAGCTAGTTTAAGATTTATGAACACCCGGAGAATTATTTGCCTCCTAAGACTGAACAAAGGCAAAATACTGAATATGTTATTTCTATAAAAGCTCCTCCATTTATTATTTTTAATATAGCAAAGTATTGGATATGTGAGTACTCTGAGGTTCTGAAACCTCAGGGAATTTAAGAGCTGCTTTCACACTTCATTCACATTATGAGATGAATTCCAAACTGGATGAAAACTATGAACCAAGTGCTGTCTAGAGCAATTTATTTGGGATTTCTGGAAACACTGCATAGCTAAACCAAATGACTTGTCTTTTGGCTCCCCTTGTGTTTAATGCTGATTTTTACGGGGGGGAGGGGGGTGGGGGTGGGGTGTGTGTGTGCAAAAGATTGCAGCTTTTAAATAAAGAACTTAATTTCCTTCCCCTCCCTGCAACTTCACACTAAATGCTACAAAGAGCTGCCTTTCATGAAAAGCTGCTTGCTTTCAATTCTAATACAAGATTTCGGGAGGTGTTTACTAGGAAATATTACTTAGAGAATGCACTGCTGTAACAGCTGGTTTATCTAAAATAATGTGCAGTCCTCACTGCTAAATCTTTTACCTGATGAGTTAATGACACAGTAATGAAAAGAGTTATGCTCAAAATATTATAGTTACATTAAGGTAGTCAATTAGTAACAGTTACTACAGCGAGGCCTGAGTAACCAATTACATTAATGGTTCAAAGAAACACAGGACAATACATTTGTGGTATAAATGCCAATCCTACATGGGTGGTGTCTGCACCTGTACAAATTCCATAAGCATCTGGCATACGCTACATCACATCTTAACAAAATCAGCATCTGTCTGGCAAAGTTAAGACAAACTAAATGAAGAGTTAAATAAAATATCACATGCCAGGTCTTTTAATCATTTGCACTGTCCATATATTAACCAAGCTGGGTCATTTCCAATTAAAAATGTGCTTGATAAAGCAAGTCACTCCATCAAAATAAGTTTAAGCAGAAAATGTCCATTTTCAATTAAGTGTCATCAAATACCCAAAACATTTTCTGGCAAATGAAATTTCTTATCTCCATTAGTGGCTTTGGTAGAAAGGCAAAAAAACATGGCAAAGAAAGAAAAACAGTAACAAACCCAAACACCAAGTCACTGCATGATCTTTCACAGGGCAAAGTTATCCACAGCACTTTTACCCTCTGACTGGCTAGGAGGCACCACACTCCCAGATACACAGCAAAAAAACCCATGTTTGAAAATGTACTACAAAAGCCTGGAAGAAAGACTTGACATTCAAGGAATATAAGTTTGGTTCACTAAACCTGAGAGCCTTACCTTTGCCATCTGTTGGATTATTTGGTTAAATTCATTAACTCCCAGGTTTGAAGTGAAGGTAGATGCTTTGGGTTCAGGTGAACTGCATGGTGGATACACACTCCCAGCAGCAACTGATTTATCAGCAAAGACTAGCAGCCCTCTCTTGGTAAAATCAAAATCTACAGAACGGTCAGGAGGCATATAATTGAGCTGTTGAAAATTAACAAAGATGCAGAAAAACTATTAGGAGATTCCTACATGTATCATTTTGTGTGAAGACTGCCAAAGAAGAAAGTATACATATGCTCATAAGTGCCTAATAACACAAATATACTCACCTGTATAAATAAGCCAATGTTAATATATGAACTACAACCAAGCTAGCAACTTTAAACTGTTTTTCAGAAGGAAAGTTCCCTAAATGTTTCAGCTATGTTTCTATTCCACTCATTTTTTCTATTTCTTTCATGATGCTCCTCTGTCTGGCCCGTTATTCTCTTTCACCCTGATATTCCAGAAACAGTGCATGCAAAAAAGCACCAAACATTAAAGGATTGCTTGAGTGCTGTTGAAACTGGCAAGCAAATGTAGACAAGTTCGGTGCAAGAATCAATTTATTTAAGAGTCACTTAGCCACTCAGGAGCCAAAAGCCTGCTGTCTATTAGCTCTTTCCCAGAGAGAGCCTGGGATACAGACTACCTACCCTTGGCCATGCTAACATTGCTAGAACTTGCAGTTCAATTTCCAGTCTGACAGATAATGAAGAAACAAAGAAATATTCCCAGTGCAAAGTAGTAAACTGAATAATCCCATTCTGAGTGAAACTGCTCATGTCAGACACAGAATCCTAGAAAGGCTGGGACTGGAAGGGACCTTAAACAACATCCAGTTCCAGTCCCCTGCCCATGGGCAGGGACACCTTCCACTATAGCAGGTTGCTCCAAGCCCCATCCAGCCTGGCCTTGAACTCTGCCAAGGATGGGACATAGATGTTTAAAAACAGGCTTAAGAAGAATTTTGAGAAAACTTAATTTTTCTAGATATGATAATTCTGGACATTCTGCATATAAAATCTATTATGCCCCTGTCACAAAGTATGACCTTAGTTAAATGAACTTAGAGGCAGTAGCAGGAGAGACAGGGATTGCTGCTGCTTAGGATATGCCAAGTTAGCCCCTCTTTTAAAGTTTGCATACCTGACTCTGCTAACTGCACTGTGAGACCAGTTCATGCAGAGGTGGCATCAGTGCCCACGCCCACAAAATCTAAGGGCCAGCTGGTATTATAAACCAATTCACACAAGTCCCTTCCACTGCTGAAGCCAAGTCATTTAAAGCTAGCTTGGGTACACCTGCACCAGAGCTTGGCAAACCTTCAAGAGTGGTTTCCTTAGATTTTTCTTCCCAAAGCAGGTTAACTATTCTTGTACAAGTCAGCAGGAACTAAGTGCTGATGTCTTTTAAGGAGAAAAGATGCTGCCAGTTAGCTGATAAACATTATTTAACTTCTGCGAAAAACAAAGGATCACAGTTCCAATTGTGTTCAGCAATCAAAATACTAGACCTGATGTCTTTTGCAGATGTTTTTTTCCAGCTGATGTGGCTCTCAATGCCTGCCTCTTTTACATCCCTTCCAAAGCATGTTGCTCTGTGACCTGTTTGTGGCAGTACCACTTCTCTTTTCAGTAGTGGCTCTGTAGATACTCACTTGACCAAAACAAAAAGCCCAACATTCACTCACACTAAGTCACAGCTGATTAATGAGAGTGCCTTCATTAACACCCCCCTACATATACCCTGTTTTACATTCCAAGTTCACCATAGTTATCATCCCACCAACAACTGTCATTTTACACTCACCTGCTCCTTCAGCTGCTTGATGGATTGCTGGAGGGTCAGGATCTGGTTAAACAAAGGGCTCCTGAGTGTGTTACGCAGAAGAGTCAGGTTTTCAGCATGTTGGGAATCTCTCTTGTCAAGTAGTTTCGCTTGCAGACGATCAAGGATCTGCAGCACCTGCTGTTTGTCTGCACCACAAAGCAATACATGTTAGGAATGAAGCTTCATTCCTCACTGGGTAACAAGAGTAATCACTTTCAGCCTACACACCTGCAGCAGGGTTTTCAGGCATGGTGAAAGGTATTTTTGGAATTGCTCAGGATAACCTAGATGAGGTCCAAAAAGAAATCAAATGAATAAATCACAGATACACAGTCAACAAGTTCAGTAATGAAATACTAACCTAGCTATAATAAGTTTAATTAAGGAAAAATACTACTATCCCTGTGATTTACAGCAAGTATTCAACAAAGCTCTCAATATAGTTGTGCTGCAGCCTCTGCAAATCCCAAAATCCCTCCTTGTTCCGTGTGTTTTCCTTCCATACCCTGGGAAGAATATGAACAACTCTTTCAAATATGAGTAAAAATGCATGTTATAAAAACTTGGTTTTGGTTATAAAAATCAGGCTATTATCCACAAAAACTAAATCACAGATATGTTCAACCAAATCATTTTGAATATGGACATTAAAGTTGTGATCTTTCAAATACACATACAGTCAAAATCTTCCTGATTTTAAAAGAGACTTTCCACTCCATTAATTATTGTAGACAGTATACTTAACACAATAGCTAAGCCCTGCTGCATGGCAATATAGGAGAAACCTTGCATCTCCCTACAAAACAATGAAGTTCCCTCCACTCACAAGGCAACATAGTACTGAGTTCCCAAATTGGCCAAATCAATCCCTATTCCAACACATTCCTAAGGGAGTTCAGTTCTAATAACAGCCCTGGTGCTGAGCAGGTGAAAGAAGCCCATTCCCTTCTCTTACAGAAGCTTGCCTTTCTCTTTTCTATACACATGACAAGCTTTTAAGGAGCAGATATCCTTTATCACGCTTTTCCACAGTGCCAAAGAGAACAGGTCCCCAACTGGGGCTGAGGCCTAGATGGCAGTATGAAAACAACAGGCTTGCAATTAGCAGCGATGATAAATTTGTACCCTTACTTGCATGCTATTACACTGATGTGGAGCCTGTCATTCTGAAACCCATCAAGGCATTTAGACCAAAACACATAAGAAACAAGATTTCTGTCCTTGGTACAAGCTCCTCTGAAAGAAGCCAGCTATTTGATAGCACAATTCATTTTAACTCTACCCAGCATACAACTTTGTAATTTTAGAAAAATGTATTTGGAATTATTTTGGAACATAAATAGCCACATATATATATACTAGTATATAGAGAGAGCTCTCGGTATTTACTTTTTAATCTTGCAATTCAAGTGCGGAAAGAGTCATATGCATCTGAATGTGACACCAGGATAAGCAACTCCCCAGGGGTCTCTCCCAGCAGGACCTCTGATCTTTCAGATCTGCCCCATGCTGTCTGTGCTCACACAGAAAACATCTTGAGTTCTGGGAGGACACTTACATTTAAATAAATATTAATTATGCAGGTAGAAAGCTTCTCCTAAAGAGTCAGATTAAGTTGATTTACCTAATTTGAACAACAAAACAAACCAACAGAGATTTGTCACAAAGCACAATTGCAGATTTATGCACCTTTACAGTATCTGAGCAGGTTTGGCTCCTGGAGGGATTCCTGAAGTCCTTGGTGGGTTTGCAGTTTCCACC
The DNA here is from genome assembly GCA_032466535.1 of Forpus xanthops. Classification (NCBI taxonomy): domain Eukaryota; kingdom Metazoa; phylum Chordata; class Aves; order Psittaciformes; family Psittacidae; genus Forpus; species Forpus xanthops. The sequence goes on along the minus strand of JASSUY010043536.1, from coordinate 45,750 downwards.
AATGGTCAAGCAAAATGAGTCACTTTGTGAGACTATTAACTGATTTAGGAGGTCATTTTAAATCAAACTCATAGCAAGAGTTGAAGCAGCAAACCCATAGAACCCCTGAAAGATTTTCAGGAATGCACATGAACTTTCGCAAGCGCTGCAGCTTTATTTTCTTTTCTATTTGAAATAAAACACTTCTAAGAGCACAGCAGCCTTTGATTCTGTGCTGAGACCCGATTCTGAAGAACAGATGAATATACCATTTCCTTACACACTCCCGAGTCTCCATCTAAACCAAAAAGACAAAACTTAACCTCTTTGACTAAAAATGCTGCATGAATCTTAACAAAACAGGACAAAGAATATGGAAATTTGTTCTTTCTTCCCAGTTTAACTTCCCTCCATTCACTTCCCTCTTCTGTTTTTCTACCTCATATCAGCAGTTAATAGAGGGGGAAAGAGAAAGCCCTAAAGCAAGTGAAACAACATCAGAAAGGAATGCAAAATAATGCCTGTTAGGAAAAGCGGTTTGCAGCACCTTTAAACCAGCAGTAGGGCGAAGAAAAGATGAAACCCAGAAAAGAAATCCAGCATGGCAGTAAATAATGATGACTTGACAGCACCATGCCCATCTAATAGTTGAAGCCAAGAGGCTGGTCCAGCTCTCCAGCCTTCTTTCATGCATTTTGTTCTTCCCTTTCCATCTGCACTTGCACTCATTCATCTGATCCCATAGTGAGCTGGAACAGGGAGCTAAACATGCAGGACAAACCCTTCACGTTTCGGTAGGGTGAGCTTTCTGCCCAGCTGGCTCTGAAGTGCCAGCACTGGCACGCGGGAGGGGGCTGAGATGTGCCAGGGCAGCAGGACCACACCTTGCAGCAGCAGCTCAGCTGCACTGGCAAACTGCATCCTGAGAAACAGCCTGCGTCGTTCAAACCAGCCTCAAAGCACCATGCTGACAGTCCCAAGATTAATCTGGTTTTCCATTACAGTGGGGGTAACAATAGCAATTATGGAATGGGTACAGCTCCAAGAAAGAAACATTTAGGCAGAAAAACACAGGTAAGAGACCTAGGCTCCATCTAGTCCCTTGAAGAAGGAGGTGCAGAAGAGGGGGGGAAGATTAAAGAAAGTTGAGCTGCTCCAAAGCATTGCTATGAGCCGCTGCAGGCCACTCTGCACCGGTGGACACCAAAGTGGAGCTCAAGTCCAGTTTTTGTAACAGTTGAAGTTTACACAGCACTTTGGGATTCCTCGTGATCAAAGCTGGCCTCCAGTCAGCTTGCAGTGTTTTTTAATGATTGTGTGTGTGTGTGTGTGTGCAGTATGTTTTAAACCCACTCGCAGTATTACTTTGTTCTCCTTTCTTTTATAAAAAGGAGAGTTTGGGGGAGAGGGAGAAAGTGTGTTATATGTTAAAGTAAACATCACCGTCTTGTGTGGGGATGTCTGAAAATATAAACTAGTATAAAGTTTTCAAGTAATGTATAACTGAGGACAGGTCTCTATGACTAGTTTTTGGGCACCAGAGAAACACAAAATTCCATGTGCTCCTGAGCTGTTTTATGACCCCAAGCAGCTTATCATTAAACAAATTCCAAACACCAGTGCTAATTCCAAGCAGGGTGTCAACAGACAGATGCTAAATCAGGAGGTCCATTCCTAGGTGATAATTTTGAAGAGTGATCCAAACCACTTTGGCTTAGCTTGTTAAAATCGGGTCACCCACTCCCCATTCAGCTTCCTTAGCTCCATTCTCTGATTTCTAGAGCTACTGATTTATCTTATTGGTAGACAAACTGCAAACCTCTGTTCAAGATTTATGGCAGAACTCCCAGGATAACTGTAAAATCATTGATAAAATAATGAATTTCAGAAAGTTCGGTGTTTTTTCTAGCACCAGAAAAAAAGCCAACCCAACCCACACCCCAGCAGCGTGCATCTGGGCTTTCACTGTCTTCACTTTTGAGATCTGAACTCAACACATCATAGGGAGTGGGAAAGTTTCATCAGGTTTTGTATGAAATCCTAAGACTTGGATCTTCTTCAAAAGCAGACTAAGTAAAAAAGGAATTCCCCCATGCTGATGCCAGCAGAGGTCATCAGAAGAACTGAAAGGTTTAAGTCTTCCATTGCCATCAGCCCCCTGCCAGATGCCAATCAGAAACCACAGAATGGTTTGAATTGGAAGGGACCTTAAAGCTCATCCAGTTCCAAGCCTCTGCCACTGGCAGGGACACCTTCCACTAGAGCAGCTTGCTCCAAGCCCCTGTGTCCAACCTGGCCTTGAACACTGCCAGGGACAGGTTAGCAAGTGACTGCTATGGTGCACATTACCTTCCTCATCAAAGAGAGCTCAGACTTGGAAACTTCAGCGCAAATAGGTTTAAATTTGCTAAAGGCAAAAGAAAGGGAAAGCAACATCTGTTGATGTGATCTTAATCCTAAATTTTTCTTACACAGCCTCACTTGTACCTCCAGATACTAGAAACTGCATATTTCACACACCATCAAGCAACTACGTCCTGCGACAAAACACTGTTGTAACACATATTTTGGTGTCCTACCTGTTATGCTCAGTTTTCTGTCCTGTTCCGAGACAATTCAGAACATACAGAACAAGTCAGTCCAACCAAGCTTAGCACACACACACCTCCCAGATGAAACGACCAAAATCTGCTGTTCTGTGCAGGGCTGTTGTAGAGAGTCTCAATTGCTCCAGGCACTTAAAGGGAACAACCAAACAGTGCTGTGAGTACCTGAACACAAATACATCACATTTCCAGGCTAAAGCAGGTAAAAGCTAAATATTGTTGAATATAAAAACCCTACTCCATGGGCAAACTGAGTGTGTCCCATTGTTACCTATGATTAGCGACCACAAGATGGAAAGCAAAAACCAACCAAAACCTCTGCATCTGCGATTTACCTGTCTCCGCATAGATCAAAATGAGCCTTACTCACTCCCAAGGCACGCTAACTTTCAACAAGCAGAACCTGAATTTCTGTGGACCTCAGCCTCTAGGGAAGCACTGGTGTGGGTTCTCTCAAGTCTAAGAGAAGGGTGAGCTCATGCGGAAGCTGCTCTTCACAAAGCCATAACATGGCCTCAGAAACCTGTTCTCACAGAGCTTGTGGGAAACTTGTTTCTGAGTTAGAAATATTGTCTTTTACTGAAATTAGCCAGTAAATCCTTAAGTTACTACAATGATGGTGTAAGCAATAAATAAATCACTTCATGGAGGAACAGAGCTGTTAGACCTGAAACCATGCTGAATTTCTATGCTTCAAAAATCACAAGGGACACAAATGAACTGTTTTCCTATTAATCACCCCTAAATAAAAACCTGCTTTGTTAATAAACTCTGAAGTCTGAGAGGCATTGATGGAAAGTGTTACAAACCACGCGTTACTTGCCTAGCTCCACCTCCTTTCCTCATCACAACACAGCCTCTCCAAGCAATGGAAACTATTTGCACAACACCAAGGCAACTCCTGCCTCTTGGGACACTCCTTCAGGAGGTGTGCTGCCATCCCCAGCTTTTATCGGGGTGTTAATGAGGCCCCGAGGGCCCTGGTGTCCAAAACCTAAAGGGCATCGAGGTGGGAGTCTGTGGGCAAAGGCAGGTATCCTGACCATGGCAGTGCTCACATCCAGACACGGGTCAGGAGCTGAAGAAGCAAGATGCGGGAAACGCTTCTCCAGAGGATCTATACCACAACCAGACGCCAGCGCTGCCTGAAGAAGGAATTTAACCCCTCACCACAAGCTGATTCTACCTGCCAGGAGAGCCATCCTCTCACAGACACCACCACACCTGATAGCCCCAGTGCACCGAGGCCTCTCTTCAGGCCCTCACTGGCCGCCGCCCCTCCGCCCTTCCTTCAGTCCTCGGCCCTACCACCGAAGTAACGCCCTCGGCAGCCTGAGGGGGCCGGGGCCGCAACCGGGCCGTTGGGGAGCAGAGGCGGTGGCTCCCCTTGGCTCTGGGGACGCTGCTGAGGGGCTGGGACCGCGCGGTACCTGCGGGCGGGACGCGGCGCCGGTCGGAGCGGCGGGATGGCCGCCGGCTCTCACCTGGGCGGAAGCGGGAAGCGGCGGGCGAGCCCGCCTCACCTGCGGCGCAGGAAGCCGGGGCGGCGCGGAGGGAGAGCCGCCTCCCGAGGGACGGCAGGGCCGCAGCCCTCCGGCGGAGGAGGGAAGGACCCGCAGACCGCGGCCGGGCATGGAGCTCCCGTGCCTCGGAACGGCGCGAGAAGCGCCGCTGCCCCAAGCGGCCCCTGCCCGGCTCGGAGAGGCCCGAACCGCCTGCTGGGCGGTAGCGGAGAGCGCTGGAGGGATACGACCTGAACTGCAGTCTCGGAACAGGGCAGGGCCCGATCTCTCCGTGCTGCTGCTGAAGGGTTTAGCTTAGTCATTAGGAAGAATTCTTGCCTGTGAGGGTGCTGAGGCGCTGACACAGGGTGCCCAGAGAAGCTGTGGCTGCCCCATCCCTGCAGTGTTGAAGGCCAGGTTGGACACGGGCTTGGAGCAAGCTGCTCTATGGAAGGTGTCCCTGCCCGTGGCAGGGGTTGGGACTGGATGAGCTTTAAGGTCCCTTCCAATCCTAAACCATTCTATGAAGATGGGACAGGGAATATAGGCTGAAGCTCGCAAACAGGACACAGCCTGGCCGGAGTATCTAGTGGAAGCAGCTGCTTTGTGAAATGCAGACCTTAAAAGCAAGTAAATTTTCAGGCAATCCTGACTCGCCAACATATTTATAAATCATGGGCCTAAATGACATACTTATCCCTATGGCCAGCAGACTACCAGGGAAAAATGTGCATGTGGGTGTTGTAGAACTGTTTTGGGCTTTGTTTTCTTCTTTTGTTTTTATTCCCTTGCAGTAAATTAGTGTCCAAACATTAATTCAGAGCCATTTTGAACTCAAATTCACAGAGCTGCGACGAGCCTCAGCAGTGCAGCCCCCACACTTCCACAGAAGAGACCACCAAAAGCCGCAAGACTGGGACTTGGAAGGAGTTAAGGGGTCATACCGCTTCCCCTACAGAACACCAAACTGGCAGTGCCCAACTGCCTCTCACGGCACTCACCAGAACCAGCACTGCTCCTAACACCACTCTTCACACATACAGTCTTGCCTCAGCTTTCAAGAGACATGGCATGTTGCTTGGCATGGCAATAAAGGCAAAGTTTTCCTACTGCTAGCTGCAAAATACTGGACAGGTACCAATTTAGGTGATGTTCATTACAGGAACCGTGAGTGCTTTCTACCTCTGAAAGATGTACATAGCCCACTTTCAGATTTTTAAAGATACATATGTACGCAGACATAAAATGGTCAAAGGAATCTCCAAAAGCAATTTATATTCTGCTATGTAGTTTTACTAGCTCATTTGCAGATCTTATACAGCCCTTATAGCCGCATAGGGTAAGGGCTACAAAAGGTCTGGAAATTCATTTTACCTCTTAACTTTGGATTGTTTTCCCCTCATTCTAGCACCCATTTTACCCTACCAAGAGACAGCAGTTGCACTAAAGCATGCAGCATGCTACAAACACATCATTCCATCCTCTTCCTTTAAAAATTCAGACTCCAAATGCCTAACTTCCCAGTCTTTACTCTCAGCTTTAATTAATGTAGCGCTCGTGAGAAGTGACAATTTCCTTGACAGTGATGAACAGCAAGTCATGTATTTATCCATCCGAGAGATGCACTGCAGACAAGAGCCAAGCACTTCTCTCATCAGTGCACCTCAGCCTCGATCTCAGAGGGCTGAGTTCATGACAAAATACACTCTGGCCCCGGCCTTTCGCTTCCAGTTGCTGGAAGGAGTATCAATTTTCATTTGCATACTTTGCTAAAGTCAAGACTGCCAATTTGGTTTACACAAATCTCCCAAAAAGCTGTTAGATGGCAATATTTCACATCACTGGCTGAGCTCTTTGTCAGCCATCCACACATTTTAAATCTGTGGTTTTACTGATTTGTTTGAGTAGCGGAGACTGTGACAAACCTCTCTTTGGTACCAACAGATTTGCGTACAAATCACCATTCAGTCACCAAAACCATGACCAACAAAACCAAAGGACTTCCAGAAGGGCTGTGCAATGACATTTTCTTAAATACTACCTTGGAGTTATTTCTACTCTTTTGCAGTTTCTAGGTCCCTACTTCTCTACAGGAGATGTTGCTACAGCAGATGCAAGCTTAAGAGAGTAACACTGCCTTTGCTGGGTGTATTTACTCCACATGGTCTATCACCTATGAACAGTCCATAATCCCCAGTTCATAACTGACAACTGATGCCTTCAAAACCGAACATTACAAGGACATGAAATAACCTTCAAACAGGTTAATACTTGAAGAAAAGGTTGGTAATTGTAAAATCTCAAACTGATTTGGGTTGGAAGGGACCTTAAAGCTCCTCCACCTCCAACCCCTGCCACGGGCAGGGACACCTTTCACTGGAACAGCTTGCTCCAAGCCCCTATGTCCAACCTGGCCTCAAACACTGCCAGGGATGGGGCAGCCACAGCTTCTCTGGGCACCCTGTGCCAGTGCCTCAGCACCCTCACAGGGAAGA
>JASSUY010043536.1:10990-39068 GCA_032466535.1 Forpus xanthops | reverse complement strand
AGTGCCTCAGCACCCTCACAGGGAAGAGCTTCTGCCTAAGAGCTCATCTCAGTCTCCCCTCTGGCAGGTTAAAGCCAGTTTAAAGTTTTCTTCACCACAAAACGCCTTACAAAGAGCAAACACTGATAACCCCTTGCCTGCTTCAGGCATTTAGCATCCATCTAAAAGTAAAATAAGTAACACCTTAACAATAAATATCACAATTTAATGTGATAATAGAGCAAGAACTCTGAACTAGTTATTTACTCTGACTGCTTTGGTACACAGGACACAGTGACCACGGCTGCTACAGCATTGCCCAATTCAGGGCCACACAGACCACCCTTTTAACCTCTTTCGTGGGCTTTTATCAACACTGTCAATGTACCAGCCAAATCCAGACAGCACCAGAGACAGCTTCAGTGACCAACACTCAGATACAGGATTTCATCTGGTGGAACAAACTCACAGCTTCGGTGTTTGGAAGCTCAGGGAAGGCTCGCCTCTTCCCGCAGGAAGTGCCCCGACTCTACCCTCCCTCACAGTGCAAGCACCGCATCCTCTCCTACCAATCCACCACACCACAACCAGCACGGAAAGCACCCTTCCCTTTTAACTCCGCTCCACACCGGCACCACGCCTCCTCCGGGCCCGGACGGAGGCGGAGCGACTCAAGGCCGACATCTTAAGTGAGGGCAGATGCGCGCGGTCTAGCCGGGTATTGGCAGCGGGGGTCGCCATGTTTTCTCAGGGCACGGGCGCCATTTTGAGTAGGGGCACGCTCTGCCTTCAGCGCTTACTATTAGCTGCCTTGGGAGCCATGTTTATTGAGGTTAGTCTTCCCCACATCCCATATCGGTTTCCTCATCAACCCGTGAACAAGCCGTAGGGCCATGCTTCCCTGCCCCTCCCCGCAGGAAAGCGGCCTTCCTCCCTCGGCCAGGTCCGCTCCTCCCCGCGGCACCGCCGGGCATGCGAGTCAGCTGACGGCAGCGGCGGTTTCCATCATGGCTGCCCGGCCGCCGCGGCTGCCGGCGGGGCACGGGACGCGGAGAGGCGCGGTGGAGGCGCGGATCCTGCTCGTCCTTCTGTGGTTCGCGGGTGCAGCTGTGGAGGGAGCGGCGGGCACGGAGCCGCCGCTGAAGTGCGACGAGCTGAGGCTGGGGCAATATCCTGAGCGCGGCCGGGGCTGGGGCCGTGTGGCGGGGGCTCGGTCGCTATGACGATCGGGCTGCGGTGAGGCTGGCGGTGCCTGAAGGGGAGCCGCTTGTCCAGCTGCCTCGGGTGGAGGGAGCCGGGGAGGTGGAGGGTGTGAGGGGCCCGACAGGGCCGGAGTATTCCTCGGGTGTCAGGAAGCCTCAGGTCAGGAGCCCCGATGGAGTCTCGGCTGGAAGGAGCAGGATAGGGCATGTCAGCAGTGGCCTGGGTTCATTTTGGGGGTGTACAGTGTGTCCGGAGTTGGGGGCCTCCAGTTTTCAAGGAGTAAATCCTCTGGGATGAGACACCTTTCTTCCCCACTCCTCCACCCTCTCATTATTTGCAGAACACTTGAGTGAGACGCAATGTCTTTGCACCATGTTAAGTTCTGTGCAGTCCAGATGAGCAGGGTGCACATGTTAGACCCTGACTCCAAAACCCTGTCAGGCCTTCCCCAGAAAACGCTTGTTGATGGTAGCTGGCCGTTAATGGGTCATCAAAAGTGTCAGGAAAAAAAACCTTGGAAAAATTAACTTTATTTCCTGCTTTACTTGGCTCTTGGCATTCAGACCTATTAGTTCCCGCTCCATGTTTTTTTCTAGTCCAAATTCCTGGACAAGGGATAATGGATTAAAACATAAGGGAGTTTCAGGTTGGATATAATGAAGTTTTCCCCTGTGAGGGTGCTGAGGCGCTGGCACAGGGTGCCCAGGGAAGCTGTGGCTGCCCCATCCCTGCAGTGTTTGAGGCCAGGTTGGACACAGGGCTTGGAGCAAGCTGCTCTAGTGGAAGGTGTCCCTGCCCATGGCAGGGTTGGAGGTGGAGGAGCTTTGAGGTCCCTTCCAACCCAAACCATTCCAGGATTCTGTGTTCATTTTTAAGTGTTCTTTGAATTTTCTTTGTTACTGCAGGTTTCATCTTCTCAACCGAATGTCTCAATTTTAAGGTACTCTGATACTGAAATAAGGGAAGAAGGCTACTTCAGTCATGCTACGTAGTTGCATTCAAATACAGAGGCTGTAACTGATAAATATTGTTCCTTTAGGTAGTGCTGACTGCAGCGCTAATTAAATGTGGAGCTTATGCGATATATTGGTGTATTAAATTGGATTAGCAGATTTAGTGTATGGTAATGTGCTGTTCCTATTTTGGGGGATGGGTAGGAGCTAACATCAAGGTGCATCCTAAATCCTCAGGGTTTAAAGAGGGTGGAATAAATTACTGTTAAACCTGTTGTAGTGTTTGATATGAAAAAAGCTTTCCTCAATTACCTGAACATATATGTGCGATGAGCCTAAAATAGACAATAGTACCCAAGAACCAATGAACTGCACAAATCACACAGCATATGGTAAGGATTTCTAGCTTATACATTGACACTAACTACATTTTCCAAGGAAGTGTTCAATTTATGCATTTGTGTATCCACTAGATGAGCTTTATAAAATGTGGGATTAGTAGTATCATGAGTATGAAAACCTAAACCACTTGTGTGGATTGGAAGCTTTACTAAAAAATCAATGAATACGTTGTCTCTGATTGGTACGTTTGTAAGTGAGGTTTCCGGTAAATCCCTATGCTATGTCCTCTAGGCTCTGTCCTGCACTACTGTGATTAAAACAACCCATTCCTGTCATAATGATTTTGCGTATAATTATTTAAAGAACTGACACATGACAGAACAGCCTTTGAAATCCTCTATTTCTTTAATAGAAATACTTCAAGACAACATAGTGCCTTCCATCATCAGGAGGTTTTGGTGGCATGGCTCTCTTTTGAGATCACATTTATTTTGATGTTAAGTTCTGATGTAATTTGGAGTACAACAGAAAAATGCTTAAATTGATCACTTGGCTTACCACTTCTGTGTAGCTTTTCTGATGTTCTCAGGTGCTGAAATAAATGATCTCTGTGTTAGTTAATAACACAACAGTTTTACTTTATGTGCATTCATGTTTAAAACACATTTGTGTGCTTGTTGTCTTTCATGTTTTGCTTTCTGTAAATGCTGAATGATTTTCTTCACTGGGATGTTCAGGAATAGTGAAGGTTTTCCAAATACTTTTTAGAGACTGGATGAAAATACTATCCAAAATGGATCTTTTGTAAATTCATTCAGTCCTTTTCATCATCTTTGATGTTGTGTCCCTAATCATAAATGGCCAGTCTTTGAGCAGAAAGTGTATGACGTAGTTTGTGATGATTCTTGGCTCAGATTGCTGTTTAACCAGTTACATTGTGGTTGTGTTTAATACATACACATCAGAACAGGAGATAAACTTTGGAGTGGAGAAAGTTGCTGATAATTAATGTATTGTTTTCTGTGTCTATGTGGCGATTTTACACATATAGCAGGTTCTAGATTGTTCCCACAGTATTTGAGCTGTTTTCTTTTTCAGTATTGCCTAAGCAATAAAAAGTTAATCTTCTGGATTATGCTTGAAGCACTGCTGTTTCTGAATACCTTTCTGATATCCATCACCCAAACAAATTAGGGTTTAATTCAAAGCATTGAAGTAGTCTCATTGAGTAACAGGTTTGGAGTCTTACTGGTGTCAGATTGACAAGATAATTGTGACCTTTTCTATATCTATATATGTTAACTGCTGTGGGTTTCTGAGTAGCAGAAAGCTGCTGCTTTCTTTGCTTAATTTTTCTGCAGGAAATAACAATGGATAGTGACTAATAGTCTGACAATACATTGCAGACTTTAGCAGATGTTGCTTTCTGCTGTGATATCCACTTTGGCTCTCTTAAGAGTCAAGCCTTAGCTTAAAATAGTGGAATAATAGAATAAGTTGGGTTGAAAGACTCCTCAGGAGCTCGTATAGTTTGATCTCCTGCTCAAAGCAGCATTGGCACTCAACTCACACCAGGTTGCTTGGGGATTTGTGCCATCAAATCTTTAAAACCTCCAAGGATATGGTGGCATTACATCTCTGGGCCACTTATTCAACATTTGACTTCTCATGATGCAAATGTTTTCTGAATGTCAGGTTCAATCCCATTGATTCATATTGGAGGCAGAATGGAAATTAAACCAGAATTAGAGCAGCAGTTAGGTTTGTACAATTTACTTAATATGTAGCAAGTTAAAAATACAAGTAATATGTATAAGTTTCTGTGACTTTTTAAAGTCATACAGATGACTTTAAAAAGCTATTTAAACAATATTTGTGCGTACTGTGCTTTGTGTCAAGACTATTGCACAGTAGATCTTCATTTGTTCATTTCACTTGTGTCAGAAAAAAATGCTACAATGCACAGTTAATGCTTAATTTCATATAATTTTTTGTCCTCAGTTCAGTGTCTGCCAGCACCAAATATTACTTGCAAAGATCACCTTGGTGTAGAAAAAGTCTTTACAGGACATGAAGTTGGATTTTACAAGCCTATTGCATGTCGCAATGTGTAAGTACGCTGTTACTTTTTGTTGTAGCTTATCTTTGTTTTCACATTGGTGTTTTTCTAAAACAGTTTGATGTGTTAGTAGGTGGAAGAAAAGATAGACCCATACACCTATTGCACAGTACTTAATCTTTTAATAGACACAATAAACAATAAAAGGATACAATTTGCATGTTTATGGGTAAATCTGATTTGGGCACTTTGTTTTGTTATGTGTGTGTCTTTACCTTGGTATTTTACCTTTGCTTTACTTAGTACTTTACCCTGGCGAAAATTTGTCCTAAATGCTAAAGCTGCCTTTCACATATGTTTAACGTCCACACAGCTGCTGAAAGGAGCTGTCTGGGAACACCTCTCCATCCCTTCCCCTGATGTACCATATACTGAATGAGGGAACTGATCTGGGTTTGAAGTAACTTGGATCACTTCCCCGATTTGAGTCACTTCAGGTGCTTGTGCCAGCGTGAGAATGAGGGCAACTCAAGGATAAATAGGGAATGGAGGGCTGGACTACACTGTTCTCTCAGTTGTCAGTGTTGGTTTATGCCGCTTTAAAGTGTGCCTGTAGCTGCAGCTTAAGTTGTAGTACTCGTGAATATTGGGGGAGTTTAAGTCTCAGTCCAGTTCCTCCCCTCCATCTCTTTCAGAGGAACTATTCTCTATTTTTAAACAACCTTTGGGTTTGATCAGATCCTCTGTGTCTTTTAAGAGCTTGTTTCTGAAGCATGAAAATGATGGACTGTGTTTTTCTAAAACACATTGTGAGCAGTGGAGAGCTCTGGGTACCAGTAAATGTTCCAACTGGCCAATGGTAATGATCAGACAACACCTGTCAGTACCATTTGTTTCTTCTTCTTGTGGGCTTCATTGCAGGAACCTTTTGCTTTTGTCCTGCTGGAATCTTTGGAAATTTAACCACCAGTAATATTCACTGGGTATTCCTTATCACACCAGTGAGCAAATAACTCTAATGCAATTCTTACTGCTCAATAATTTGCCTAAATCTGAAGTACAGCTCTGCCTCTTAGTTTCATAAATATTTTCCTCTGTATTTAGTCTTGTCAACAGTCAAAGCTCAGCAAATTGAAGAAAACTTATTATTACATCTAATTGAGTTTAAATGCTAGCGAACTAGACTTCAGTCACATTTTTGTCCAGAAACAATTGTGTTTCAGTCCCATCTGTGATGGGGACTGAGAACAACATGAGCTACACTAGTTTAATAAAATTGCTTCCTCTTTGGAGTAGACGGTAATTCTTCCATTTGGAGTTTTTTGTGCATGTGTGTATTTTTGGTTTAATACATTTTCTAGAAACATGTTTTAAATGTAGCTTTTCATTACATTTATTAATTAAAAAATATATGTAGGCAGAAAAATGTCATCCTTCTTAGGATGTCTGTTACTTGATCATAATGATTCTTTAAGTTGAACTAATAGTGAACTATGGTGAACACTACCAAAAGAACTGGCTTTCCCAGTCTCATGACTGCTTGTATGGCAGAAGGGGGACCCTTTGTAGGCTTGCTGAAGTCTCCAGTAAAATACAACCGGGAATGTAGGAAGAGTTATTGGAACATTCCTTTGATATTCAGCCAAACTGAAATTCAGCAACAGTCCAGATGATAGTTCTGGGATCCAGTTATTACAGAGCAAGACCAGGAAATGTTATGTGTTTGTGTAACTGGATGTGTTCAAGTTTAGCTGCTCCCAGTGTTAGTTCAAGGGAAAGCTTGTAAATGCTAATCAGATTACTCCAGCAAGGTCAAGGTTGCTTTGGTTTGGGTTTAATTTGATATTTTTGAGGTAGGTTTTTTTTTTTTTCCCTGAACTCTAGAACTCCCCATGTGGGCACTCTGGCATGTATTTTCGCTTAATATGTGCAGACCATGACTCTGCAGACTTGAAATGTCTATTGCTCAAGTATTGCCATGCCAGGAAAGGGGTCCACAAAACAGTACTCTGTGAAATTCATAAAGTACAGTGTGGATGGGTCCTTGAGAAGTGCTAAGAGAACCAGAAAGAGCACAGAAATCACCATGACTGGCAGCACTACCTGTGTATTATTATCAACTGATGTGGAAGATCTGGAAGAACATTTTTAGCATGGCAGGTGGAAGAAACATATGCAGAAAAAATTAAGAGCTGGGAAGCAAGAAAAAATCAGATGAGGAACTGAAAAGGAATTGCATCTTTTACCCAACTGTAGAAATTCACTTAGGTGCCTGGGATGTGTTATTTTCCTACTCGCTGGTTTAGTCTTCAGTGCATATTTTTGCCTGAAAGAATAAGACAAAGGAAATACAAAAATGGATGCAGCTTTGTTGCACTATTAACATGCTTCCATTTCAGACTAGATTTCTTCTGCCCATCAGTTTGATGCTGACTGGGTTGCACACTGTTCAGCTTTTAAAAGCAGTGCGTAGGCAAGTGCTCAGTTTATTACTAGTTTTGATTAAGAGCATCTCAAATGAAACTGTGTTCCCACCTTTTGTGTAAGAGCTTGTTTTATGCTTTCATGTCCTTGGAGAGTTGTTGACACTTTTGTAGTTGCTAAACAATTTCCAACAGTTTCCCTCAATTTTCAAATAAAACCATTAGTGTTCTTTACAGTGGAAACGAGTTCTAAAGATGATAATTTACATTACGTTAGGTTCCAGGAATGCCCAGTACATTCTATATTCCTAATAAGTGCTAAGTAACAAATATTGAGGTAAGAGGCATGATTTAATCCCTTAATGTTGCCATTAAGTTTTAAAGTCAGTAAATCTAGATAACAAGCAAAAAGGTGTATCTTTATTTGGCATTGAAAGTGCTTAATCAAGGTGCTTGGACCTTTCTCAGCTCCTGTCTTTCTGAAACTATGCTTTATTCGTCTGTCAACCAAGAGCTTAATTTGAATGTATTATATAATTGCTGGGACATAGTAGTGCATGTATCAAAGCAGTGAATTACTGAATACTTTCGAAGTTCTAATTACATTTGGGTTTGCTTTTTTTCCAAGAAACTAGCTGTTTGCCGATGCAGTAAGTTCTAGTATTGACAGCTATATGTTTCTAGCTCACTTATTAGTATAAGTTCCTTACAAGTAACACATGGGTAGGTGGCCAGAGTGGTACCTATTAGCATAGATCTCAAAAAATCTATTGTGTCTGTTGATTCTGTATTTCTAACCCTGGGATGCTTGACTTTAGGATACTTCTGTTCATCTTTGTACCATTAACAGTCCTGTTTGGTTGTGAGTCTGTGGCATTTCCTACCTTTAGAGTGTAGTAAACGAATACATGACTGACCCTTTTTATTGAATCCTTCCTGCATCTTCTTCAACCAGTGGCCGCGGTTCATTTCTCCTTCAGATCTCATTGCAATTTCTGTCTCTGCTGACATCTCACCTGTCTATTCTGTTCTTCTTGATTTGGCTGAGTGTGAGACTAATGCCTACAGGCAGTGTGCATACACCTCTTAACTTTCTAGGGTTGTCTCAGTAGGGCTGAACTGTTTGAAAGTACTCTGTGAAACTGAGGATTATGTCCTGGCAAGAAATCGTGATTTAGTTTCAGAATAGTCTGTATTCTGCATGAGTGCAGTTGAGTTGCAACAGCTGAGGTTGCTTTAGGGGGGTGCCTACCAAGTCTTGAAGCTTAATATTATCAATTCTGTGTCTGTTAACTGAAGCTAAAGTACAGTCTGTAGGGTTTGAAAAAAGTGAAGCAGCAGGCAAATGACTCACTACTTTAATTCTCAAAAGTATGAGTGAATGTATCTTGCAGTCATTGTCTACATTGCTTATTTCTTTTGGCAGAAATGGATACTCATACAAAGTGGCAGTGGCTCTGTCCTTATTTCTTGGATGGCTTGGAGCAGATAGATTTTATCTAGGCTATCCTGCATTAGGTAAGTTTCTTTCTTATTTTTTCATTGAGGTAGAACTTATTGTTATGACTGAGTTGTATGTGTACATTTATATTTTGAGTAATGAAGGCTGACAGTCATGGTTTTAATATTTACAACTAGAATCCTTCATTATTTTCAGCCTGCTATTCTGTTGGAGTGAGTGGTGGCAAATGGGTATGTAGTTGTTCCAAAAGATAAAATCCTAATAAGCAAACTTGATTATTGGTATTCATAGTTTGCTTTGTGTTTGCTTTGCATTGATGTTTACCACAGCATTCTTTGTGAGGCACTGAAACAGAAGAGGTTTTGACTTATGTGCCAGCTACTTAAATGATGCTTGATTTTACTAGGAAAATAATGGACAAATTTTTCTGTGTTTTGGGATATGAAATTTATGCTGGCAAATAGATACCTTCAAAATAGCTCATAGTATTAATAACAGTTCTGCAGAAACTGGGACCTTTAATAAGACCTACTTCTGGTTAGTGTTTTTAGGACGTTATTCCCAGGGTGGTGTTGCCATTGGCAATTGAAATACATTGAAATACAGGCAATATTCACTGGCTTTGTTTCTGAGCTGGGCAAATGGAGTAAATTTAAGCCAAGGTAGCAGGGAGCAATGAATTAGGAAAAGCTATGTGTTACTGCCACTTCAGCTTGGAATTTTGAGTTTCTGCCCACTAAATGCAAATCCCTGTTGTTTTCATAACATTCTCTGTCCTTCTCAATAATCTTGTGTTTCACATTCATGTCTTTTTTTTTCCCTGAGATTCTTTAATTAACACTTACTTTGTTCATCTGTTTCACAAAATGGTCCATTTTTGGAAGTGGTCAGTAAGGTCCATCTTTTTGTTATTCCATTGCATTTGGAATAATAAATTGCAGTAATCACTTTGTAATATATTGCTGTAATACAGATTTATAAGTCGTCTGTTCTTCTATAGAAGTTCTTTATGGCTTATGCTTGTTAACCCTACTGGAATATACTGTAACCAGTAACCAAAGCTAAAAAACTTAAACTCTTCCACAGTCACACTTTCAAGCTTTTGGCAAAAGTAAATAGGTAAGAGTAGGAGATAATACATTGGATTCCTTTACAGTGGTTGATTGGGAATTTTTGAGGTCACCCATGCCTTGGCCAGAAATGGTTAAGAAAGGTTAATGTCATTGAAATACTTTGAGCAAGCATAATAAAAACTGCAAAACGCTCTTTATTTTTTTTCCTTCTTTTCTTGCTTAAAGAGCACACAAATACAAGCTGTTGAATGTGAAGAAATCAGGAAAGCAACCTCTTCTTCTCCCACACACTGTGAACTAAACCATAAGTTACTACTGTGTAAGAGCACTATTTTTTCCCTCCATGCTTTAGAGGAGTTTATTTTCTCAGTGTGATCTGCTTGTTAGGGAGGGAAGTGAGGAGGAAGAGAAAAAATCAACTTTACCCTGCACTCCAGAAATACATGCCAGGTTCAGAAACAGTTTTTCTACATCCAGTATAATGGAGCAGCCAGTTCCTCAAATAAACTGGAGGTGCTCTTAGAAATGCCAAGTGGCATTCAGGTTCAGGACCAGAGCTTGGAGAAGTGTTACAATTATCTTAAATGGTGACTGCACTCAGTGCAGGTAATAACAAAGTAAACCATTTTCCAGAGTTTGGCGTTGTTTAATAATCTCAACTCTTGTTTCCTAAGGCCAACATTTAGCTGGCTGTTTCCCTTATGTTTTGCTATGCTACTGCCAGGCTAACTGTATCTGGCTGCTGCAAGCCTTACAGGTCAGCCACTGGGAACAAGTTGTTTTAAACAATGAAGTACTCTGGGATTTGCATGTTTAAGTGCACCACTTTAGTTGCAATATGCACAGAAGTTTTTTTCTCTAATCAGCTGGAAGACCATCCTGCTACTTTACTACTCTTTCATCTTCTTGGTTGTTAGGTATTTTTCCCCTGTGCTCTCTCACTATTGTGTTGATCCGTGGAGAGGTTATAAACTGTCTCCCTGACATTTATAAATCTGGCTAGTTTCATCTTGTCAACTCTGGAGCCGTATCCAGACTGTGGGACACTCTTCCTGCAGCATGCATGCAGTTACTCCTCCGTATGCAGCCTCATAAACAGGGTATGGGGGAGAGAGGAGATGGTATGTGGGAGAGAATTCTGCTTCTGAGAGAGGGAGCACAAAGGAGGAGGTGGAGGTCTGGAGGCTTTCAGGTGTTTGATCAAGAGCAGGCTTATTCTTTAGAGGAAGACTTTTACTAGAGGTTTTACTAGCAGGTATCATGCACCAAAGCTCAACTTGTAGCTGTGGGGAAGAGGTATTTTGGGATGTCACGCTGGCTGATGTTACCAGTGTGTTCTCTTGCCCCAGAAGCATGCTGGCCCTTGTAAGCACAGGAAGGATACGATTTTCAGCAGTGAGCTGTGTTTTCCCTGTACAGCATAGCCTACAACTGATTTAAATGCAACAGATACACATTCCTCCTCATACTGCTTATGCCTGCGTAAAGAGACAAATGTCTTCACAAGGAGTATCTCATTCTCAAAATAACCTAGGTGTTTGCATAGCTCAATTGCAGTATTACTTATATATACTACTCATTGTATTATATTCACTGTACAAGACACTGCTGATGTTAAAACTAAATTTAAGACAGCCTCCTTCTTCTGAAGACATTTTCCAGAAGGAGTCTGCCTTGCATGGCAACTTCTAATGAAACATTTATCTTTTAGTTGCTTTTCCCATATATTTTCTATTAATCTTTCATTTATTCATACAAAAAAAAATAACATTTTTGAATACCAGTTAAAAAGAAATGTTTATATTTGTTTAATGTGTATTCAAAATAAATTCCTATTTCAGCAAAAATACAAAAATGATACAAAGGATTGTTTGCCAAAGTAGCATGTTCTGAAAATCAAATCAGTATGTGCTGCAACTCATGAGGTGGTAGAAAGTCTCTTTCTGTTCACAAGTAAATTTTGCAAGTTGGGATTATTTGTGCCTGTGCCTCAATCAAGGAGAAGAAAATGTCCAGTTTATGGTTATGAACTTCTGCCTTTCCTTGTTTAACAATATTTATCTGTTAAAAAAATGAAATTGTTAATGTTTACTATCTTTGAAGTGTAGTCAGGACATAGAAATACAAATATGTGGTTTAGTTTTTCCACTGAATTGAAGATCTTTAGTTCTGTTTCTAGATGTGTGTATACGTGTGTGTATACATATATATTTCGTGCTATGGGATGGGGAGAGAATTAGAATTTGATTGCCACAGAAACCTATGAAGTTCATGGTGAATGGCTTACACCTATTTTCCTTTTTTAGGTTTGTTGAAGTTTTGCACTGTAGGATTTTGTGGAATAGGGAGCCTAATTGATTTCATACTTATTTCAATGCAGGTAAGTCAGGGCTTTCAAAACAAGCTACAAATCTGGTTTTGTTAAAGCTTTGATTTAATTGCTCATATTTTGTTAGCATTTTGGCCTTAAGAACTTTTTTTATTGAAAAATAAAGGCATTTATTTTAACACTGTAGGTTGATGTTGTAGAATATGGGCATGAAATGTCAATATATTTGCTCTTTGAATTAAAAATTAGATCTCTTTAAATACTTGTAATTGTATAGTTCAGAAGCTATAGAACCATAAATTCACTTTAGCAGAGCCTGTGAGCTCTTTGTGTGAGGCAGAATGTTGGACTTTGCATGAGATGTCCTGCTGTTCCCAAAATCCTGAAGCTCTGTGTTTGCATGTGCTTCATTCTCATGGAGCCCATCATCTGGGATATCCATGCAGTGTGCAGGAGAGGAGATTGCCATTTCTTTTTCCACGTCTCCTCCAAGTACAAGTCCCATGTCACCCGAGAGCTGTCACTGTAGGATTCATGATGTTTAAATCCCCAGCTGGGGTGACATTTTGTGACATCATGAAATTGCCAAATTGTCTTATTCTGCAGTGCATCCATTTAGCATGAATTGCAAATTGCTTGTGATGAACTTAAAATGCATTTTGAATATGGGAATTGTTTATATGGGTTTATAGATGTATACACAAAGGTGCATAATTTTAAAATATACGCCTTTTAAATCATATGCATTCTTAAATTCCTTTCTGTGCTATCACACAGCTATCACATCTTGCCTCTGATCACTTACAGATGCAATTGAGAGTATTTTTCTTTCATCTCTTCTTATTTATCTCTGGGTGACCCCACATCAATTTAGCATTTACAGAACAAAAACCTCATGATCTTTTCTTCTTCTCCCATTGCTTACCTGTGCACTGTTTCAGAGATATTTGTCATCAACCTAATTCTCCCCTGCCTACCCTTCTTTGCTCAAAAAGAGTGGTTTGGAGCCCACTCGTGTATTGGCCCCATTTCATGACTCAAATCCTCATTGGCTTAACTTAGCACCAGTGCCTGGCTGTGTAATTTGGTTGATTAGAAGCCATAGGGAAATGTTCCTTCTGAAACAGCACTTGCTAAAACAGTTAAACTAAAGCATAACTTCAAAAATAAATCTAGTTTCTGTTTGACTAATTAAGCATGACTAATTTTATGATGGGAAAATTAGCAGTAATTGAGACATTAGCACAAAGTATATATTTCACTTCATATTGAAAAGTCTTGGTTCTTTTTCTCTTGTAGATTGTTGGACCTTCGGATGGCTCTAGTTACATTATAGATTACTATGGAGCAAGGCTCACAAGGCTCACTATTACCAATGCCACATTCAGGAAAATGCAGACCTATCCTTAACCCTGGCAATAAGTGTCACAAATAGGTGCATTTCAGTTCCACAGATGGATCCAGTCATCGTCCACTGAAATTGCTGATGACTTATTAGTTACGATTCATCCGAACTGAATACTAAATGTACTTGGAACAAAGATGATAAAATATGAAAATTCCTCAAGTGAATGAGTTTACCTCAAAGGCGCCAAGTTTCTTTGTGACTGCTCTATTTCTGTGAGCACATGGTTTGTTGCCAAGTTGTACCATTTGTGAAATGTGCAGACTTCTGCAATTTGCACTGACGTTCTTCTGTGTCTGTAAGTATAATTTAGAGTGTTATAGAGAGGTGGAGAAAGATTTGTTCAGAACATTGAAATCGATGAGGGTTTTAGCGTGGCTGGGCCAGGATTGTACTTGGGGTCTGTTTTTGAAGCTCTGTGTAGCAGTTTGTAAATGAACTTAAATATCCCAAACCACAGAAATGGCCTTTCTATCCTGTTAAACTCCAGACAGCCCTAAATCTTGTGCTGATGGATCCTTTGAAATTCCATTAATTTAAATAATTATTTCTCTAAAGGTTAAAGACAAATTTTGGACAAGTTGCAAAATCTGGAGAGTGCTGATCAACATTAGAAATATGGAGGCATAAAAAAATAAAACTGTAGATAATAAATCACAAAAAGGGAATGTGGATGTTGGGGTGCCCTGAGGTTAGCCTAGGGAATAATCATTCTGCTTATTTTGTTTTTTTCCCCTCCTTTACAACCATCTGTAGTGAAATACTTACCTTCTATTTCTGAGAAGAAAGTGGTGTATGTATTTTACAGCTACCGCATGTCAAAAAAGTGAATTTTGTGTACTAACAAAGCCCTTAAAAGGATGTTGGTTTATATCAGTTGTGTTTCAGTGAAATGAGTTCTGTGCCTTTCCAAGTTGTTTGACCAAAGTCTTCAGAATGCCCAAGACTTACCTAGATATTCCTTTAAAGAAAAGTGTATACACACAGGGACATCTTAACTGAATCTTTGTGTTATTTGACCAATTTTAAACATTCCCTTCACCTACTCATGAAAACTGGCAAGAACTGAGTGAGAAATCCACGTGATACAAACGATAGTGTAGAGAGTTCTCAAAACTTTGGGGCATTCTTTTGTTTTTTCAGATGAAACTTTCAAAATGGTTCTAGTGTGTCCACAAAAGGTATTTTTAAGGGAATTAAAAAAAAATGAGATTCCCAGATTGGTCTTTAAAAGTGCAATTTGTGGGGTTTAGACTCTTAGACCTACACTGCCTTCCTGGTACACAGAAAGCTTTGTAAAGAAATCAGGGTTTTTTCTAAATCGGCACAACCTAACATATGTAATGAGAATAAATCATGGGCAGTGTTTTGTGCTTAACACTAATTCTTTCCTTCACACAAGGAAGATGTAGTTTTGGAATATGTGTGTTCTACTTCTGTGGGTTCAAAAAGACAAGAACAGTCTGTTAGCTTCGTTCACTTGCCTGATACTTGTTTTACCTCCCTTTTGCCTCTTTCACTGGATGCTCTTTGTACATTTTTGTTTCCTAAAGCACTCTCAGAAGCAGGCAGGAAGTGGATGGAAAATAACTGAATCAAATAAAATCTCATGGCTAAGATCATCTTGTGGCTTGCCTGCTCTTTGTTTTTTAACCCTGCAGCTGATAATATAGCTGTGAAAATAGGAAGATACAATGAACATTATAATAAAAAAATACCCTTGGGCAACTCATCACACAAGATTTCATTCTAAAATGTATTTCCATGTGTCCAAGTAGCAGAGAGCTTAGCTTAATGATTTCAGTAGCCCATCTTGAGCTTCATTATCTGTAAAAGAATGCGGGAGCTATTTTGTGTGAATCAGATGAAAATATGATTAGTTACAAGGTCCATCAGATAGTTTGTTAATCCGAGAATCCATGTAGTCGACAGAGAGAAAGATTTGTTGCTCCAAGTTACAGTGTTTCTCTAGAAACAGAAGATGGTGACAACCAGTGCAAGGAATAAAAGCTGTTACGGGACTCCCTCATCCTATTGCTCTCTGGTTCATGATACCTGTGCATGCTCTTGTCAGGAACGTGCTGCTTTGTCATGTCTTCCCTGGTGATGGCATTCCACTTGATCCTCTATCTTTTCTTACAACTTCTTTCACAACCCTCTTCCTTTGTCTGTGAAGCCTTTTGGAAATCAGTGCCAGGGATGGCATAACCTTTAAACTTGTGTTGGGTACTGCTGAAATTCTGTTCCATACATGAACACACTTACCTGCATTTCTACATACCTGTTTAATTGCCTAGCTGAAGTTTAGAGAGGGTTAACTGAGTAAGCAGATAGGAACTGCAGGGCCAGTAGTGAGGTCTTTGTTTTCATCGTGCAATTATCAGATATGGCATGTTTGCCATAAGGGCTGTGAAAAGTGTGATGTGAGATGTAAAGCTGTCCCACTGTGCTAATAATAAATTAGCTACAGTAATATTTATCAAAATGTCTGTCCTATGATGATTTTCTGTGTTGCTGCCTGCTTGAGCTTAATCCTGTCAATCAAGTTCTCCACTCCAGTGTTCTTGTAGTTGCCATTGCTCTGACTGCGCTGAATAACCTTCTCTCTTGATTGTTTTCATGCAAACGGTTGCGAAGCCATAAAAACAATTAAACAATGTACTACGTCACCCTCCAGCCTCCTTCTCAGATAAAATGATAGCTGCTGGCCCTCCAGATATTCAGGAATTCTTTCACCATTCCAACAGGACTGAGAGGTATTATTCTGTATCTGTAAAAATAAAGAACATCGTAAAAAGTAAAGGCCAGAGTTTAAAAAAAGCATTTGAAGTGTCTAGCCTTTGAAAACCTGTGTGGAGCTCTTCACTGAAGATGCTGCAGATCCATGCCTGGAGTTAAATCCAAATCTTCCCTAAGTGCTGGTGCTGTTCAGTCATGGCAAAAATGACTCCATAAACCTCTCTTTTTTTTCCTTTTTTTTTTTAGTGTCCCTTTTAGGATTGTTCTGCAATGTGCTTAACTGTGATCTGAAAGAGCAGTAGCTGGTGGAAACACTCAGCTCTGGGCACTTTGCAGTTGCACAGTGCAAAAGTGGTTGTACTTAAATGTGCTTATTGTATTCATAAATTACCCTGTATTGTGCTTCATTGAATCATTGACTGGTTCGGGTTGGAAGGGGCCTTAAAAGTCATCTGATGTTTGGTCAGCCTGTGCATCTTTCACTTGTGTTTAGAGCTTGTTTTCCAAAAGAGTGGATTTAGGGATATTTTGGAACAAACTGACTCCTGCTATTTAAATCACAACTACGCTATGGCAACTTCCTGTGACAGCATTTTGTTATCCTTAGTGTTTCCCTCTCCACCATCACCCACCACTTATTACATAAAGATATCACTTCTGCTTTCAGGACCTGATAACACCTTAAATGTTAGGCATTATTATGTTTCCAAAGATGTATTGCTGTATGTCTGCCAGTAAAACTTCTCGGCTCCACAGGAAGGTCTTTGTGTTTGAAATGCTCAGTTAGAATTTTTTTGGAGAACATCTGTTGTCACCCCATCAAGAATTGTTTCCTTTGTTCCTCAAGAGTATATTCAGTTCTGTTTGCTTACGCAGCTATGCCTGTTCAGTCTCCTCTCATCTCTTCTCCATGTTTTGGGAATTTTGTTTTTAGATTCATTAGGTGTTTAGTCTATTCCTGCAGCTTTCAAACCTGTTTCCTCCAGAAGATGGTGTCTAATACAATAAGATTGGGTGCTTAGGCACCCAGTTGGGGAAGTGCCAGAGGCAAGATCTTGCAAGCAGCCATGCGTTTTCATAGGAGTATTGCTAACTGTGTGATTACCTTTTATTTTACCAACACATCATCCAGCCTTTCAAACTCGGTGTTGTCTCATCCCAAACCACTTTCCCATTTTCATTATTATCAATGGTGACTGTATGGCTTCTGAAAGAAAAATGCATCATTTAAATTCATTTAGATCATGCTTTTTCACCAGCTACTATGTTCTGGGTTCAGCCTGCATTAGAGTCTGCAAAAAGGTGAAACATACGAGATTATTGTTTGCATCCTCTGCCTGAATCTGAGGAGAAAAAATAGCTTAACTTCAGGCATCTGCTTAAGTGTTTTGCTAGACTGAAATCTGATCAAGACTCTTCCCACGTTGTCAATCCATCTGTGTTTCCCAGAGAACCTTCTAATATCTGAATTGTAAGAGAAAATTGCATTCTGTATGGAACCCTTAGTACTGAGCTTAAGTGGCTAATAATATTTGAAACAGCTCTATGACAGCCTGTGTGTCCGAACTTCTTTTCACTTCAGAGACGCTTTTTGTTGACTTTTGATCATCTCTCAGCTCTGTTCATTTTCAGCCACCTTTGGACATCCTGCAACAAGTTCCCAAGTGCCTCCAGGAGAAGTTGGGCTCTTCAGTGCTGAATCAAGTATGTAGAAATGTCATGGCATCAGGTTAGGGAATCTTTTATATATATGAAGCAAAGACACGTTGGGGAGTAGTCAATGTCAATAAAAGGTGGTTGTAAGCTTCGGTTTCTGCAGTTATGTCTGAAACTTAAAACTACATTGCCTCTTTGCCTTTTGCTTCCTGAAGGTGGAGCCAAACCCCCTATCAGATCTCCAAATCTTCTGAAGTTGTTCTTTATGGTACAGCAGAGACTTAGCACTCCGGTATTTTTCCTTGCACAACAGAGAAAACTGGAAAGTGGATGTGAGGATTCTGTCCCGCCAAGTTGCATTTTGCGCTATGCTCGCTCTCTACATCTGAGATTGTAGCAGAGGAAAAGAAAGGAAATACAAGAATACAAAGGGCAGTCTCAGTGCTGTTTGCGCCGTGTGCAGTGAATATCTAGTTCCATAAACTCCTAACAAAATAAAGTGTCTAAAAAATCCTGCTTGTCTCAATACAAACTCGATGCATTTTCTGAGTATTTCTGAGTCTTACTCTTCGCGCTTCATTATAATCTCAAACATACTCAGGCTCTGATAATTCTCCATTATACATTTGAATGGCTGCTTTCAAGACTGCAGTGCTCTCTCTGAGAAGCACAGTTCTGAGGCTCTGCAGATGCATATGACACAGCAGAATTTTAGGCAGTATAAAAATTATAAAGATCAGTTTCCATTACTGTAATTACTATATAAATCCTATCTTTAAAAGGCTTAGAGCAGGCCTGTTTAACCTTGGTTTGAGCTGAGGCTTGGTCCAAGTCTGATAAGTTGATCACCATTTTTTCTCTTTTTTATTTTTTTCTTTTCTCTGCAGCATCATAACTTAGTGGGGAGTTGAGTGGGGAGGGAGAAGGGATCCAGCACATCCTCTGCACTCTGACAGGGTTGTATATGTGTAACCAAGCAGTATACCTGTCCCTAGCCAACAGCAAGACTGAATGAGATGTGCATTTTGTTACATCTGAAAAGCACCGTTTCTCCCCTTGGAACCTGTGGTACTGCAGAGCAGGTGTGTGAGACAGCTCAGAAGCAGACCATCAACAGAGTGCAACTAGAAGCGCCTGGGTAAACCATCGGATCCTAAACCCTTTGGAGGGCTGCAGAGGTAATTCCCGTCATTCGCACCACCTTGACGAAAGCAAAGGTGTTGGCTTGCCCTGGTACTTCCCCTTTGTGTACCTGAGATGCTCAGAGCTGCCTCCAGCTGCCTTTCAGGTCAAAGCCTTCAATGCTGAGAAAGAAGTTGGCAGCATAACATGCAAAGATTGGTGTTACCCTGCTTCATTACTGGAGCATGCCAGACTTAGCTGTAGGCCAGGAAGCAGCTTCAATATGGATACCCATTACTTGCTCAAAAGAAATCCTGCCACAGTGCTTTCCATGTCATGAACATGGTCTGCGGTGGGTGCTTTGCCCCCTAGCCCATCAGGACTGTATGAATGAAGTTATTAATATATGCTGTTTCCTTTACACAGAGTCTTCTTCAAAGTTCTTTGGATTTACTGTAGGGAAAACATGGCGAGAACATGTAAGAGGAGATCTCAGCCTGCAAAGAACTGACTGAGTGTTCACCTTGATCCTGACGAGACTGCCCACCATATGGACTGTGCTGGCAGAGGCAGAAGCCTGGGGAATGCAGAGGTGGGGGGTAATTTTTAGGTCTTTCATTCCACGGTCCCATTGATTCTAACCCTATTAAGAGGGTGATGCATGCAACTTTTAAGTTATTTTGTTAACTAAGTGCAAGCAATGGATGTGTCATGCTAACAAACAGAATTGCTGGTGTGTCTAATACAGTATGTAAGTACAGTACAGCGAATTTAAAAGGTTGTGGTAATCTAAGAATGCTAAAAGGGAAATGTGTGCTGGGGGGGGGGAGAGTGTGTGGGGGTTGGGAAGAAAAACGACTTACTTGACATTCCCTGTCTTCCTCCCAGATCCTTTGCTAAAGTAGGAACAGAATCGGAACAAAAAAATGTTTGTTTTACAGCTGTACCAAGTTACGGCGTGGACTCGTGCTCCCCCCCTCCTCTCCCACTTGCATCAAGTACATCCTGTACTTTTGGCAACATGTTGACTGGATATTTAAAAGCTGTGAACTGTTCTGAAAGTTTCACATACTGGGTTATGGGCCATGTGTGTTTGATCAAAATTCAATTACTGCACTGTACCATGCTTGGAAACCTATCATCCCAAGTTATGAAGTATGACGAAATAGGCTAATCTAATTGGTTCAGTATGGGAGCAGTATCAACCAAGCTTGTTATGATAAATAGCTTCCTGTGTTAAAGGTTCTCTAGAGCTTAAGTATCTTGGCTCACCTCCCTCTACAAAATAAGAATAGTGTTCCCTGGGAACAGTTACATCACTGTCCCTCTCCTATATTCACAATTAAAGGTTTGTGGATGTTTTTTTTCATCTTGTTATTCCTTGAATAGATAATCCGTGGCCATCTACCCCGTTCCTCACTTTTCCAGCTCCTTCCCTGTTCCCCAGGTTAAGTGTGGTGCTTACCATTGGTCTGCCTATTCTGTTTCAGGGCTAGGTAAATCAAGCTTGACCAGGATGCCAAAACCCACCCTGGGCCAGAGGCTGCGGTTTGTGTGCTGGTGTGTCAGTACACGTGATATGCCTGTTTGTATAAACATCGGGACTTTTTGATGTTAAGTTAAAACGTGGAAGCAATTTAATCTTCCTGAGCACCTCATAAAAGAACTTCTGTATGGTGAATTTCATACCTATGGATGCACTATTATCTTCTTGAAACCGAAGTTACAGTTCTTCAGTAGTTAAAGGCAAATCCAGCATGCAAGTGCTGGATTATGGCTAGGGAAGGACTATGTTCTAAGCCTGGATTTGTAGTCACTAAATTTGTCACTAAGACAGTGAGCTGTCTCACATGAGATGATACTGGCTTTGTGATTTTATCTGGTCCATCTTTGGCAAGAAGTACTTAGCTCGGATTTTGATGTCACGGTTCCAGACAGTGTCAAGGGAAAACAAAAACAACACTGAAAAGTGGCTCCTTATGCTCTGGCAATTCAGTTTTTGCCTTTCTTGAACCACTCCCCCACACGCCTCCTAACTCAGAAATCCCCTTCAGGCAAAAATAATTGCATGGTGATCATTTTACAGAGCTATACTGTAGGCTGATATTGCAAGGGCCTTTAGCACTGCCGAAATTTCTCCCAAGAATAAAGTTATTCACTTACTTAAGCGCTGGTAGAATAAATCCTTATGTAAGTGAGTCTTCGTATTAGCCCCAAGACTGCCTAATACCTGGATTAAGTGTGTATGGTGATTAATGCCTATTTACTATATCTGTTATCCCACTGCATTTTGCTCTTCAGCCTTGATTAAGCCCTTTGCCGTACCATTTAAAATGTCCTGCTTAACCTTCTGCTTACAAATGTACACAGTGCTGAGGTCTGCATTTTTGACTAGAACAAGTTCTACCATAAATAATAGCATTTAATTTTAAAGTACAACAGCTACAGTCACCACTTGATTAAATGACAAAGACCAGCAATAGCAAAATAGGGAACACAGAGTTTTTCCACAACAAATGTCTATGTCCACATAAGAGAAAGAAATACACCTTCCTCCTGCTGATTAGCAGATTCCGTGCAGGTCTTTATTTTAGATGGTCATAGAAAATTATTACCAACAGAGCCTAAACAATGACTCTCTGTGCTTTCCCCAAATATCTTTTGAAGGAGATAAACTAGATTAATCTCTCTTTATAAAGTTCCCACAAGGAAGCTCACAGACACAGTAGCTTTACCTTCAAAAATAGAATGTGACTGTAGGCACTTATGCTAATCTCTTTTTTGGCAAATCAGCTTTTTTTGTATTGAATCTTGCTTGATTGAATAGCACTGGAGCTGCCAGAGTAAATGCTATTATCAATGTACAGTAATTAAGGAAATAGTCCTTGTCACTCCAACAGTGTCCAGGCAGTGCCTTCTGTAATAAAGTTAAATGATAAAGAAATCTCTTCAAGGTGTAGACACTGGACCAGGGGAGCTCTTGGCACACAGTAAAATAATGCAGTGTAGGATTACAGGTGATGGGGGAATTCGTGCTGAATGCATGTTTGACTCTAAATGTCTAAATAGATGCTCGACACTAAAACAGGTAATTGTTTAATTTGTCATGTAATTTCCTGACTCAGGGCAGTTAAGCATCTCCCAGTCTCCTCCCTTAAAAAATGTGTGTGAGGGAGAGGAGGGGAAAGACCCTTCCACCATTCACCAACTTCAAAGGATCTTTTCCCCCCTTCAGGCAACAGCCTGCACAAATGATAAACCTTGCTTTAAGATCAGCAGAGCCAGCTCTGCCAAATCCATTTGGGGAGAGAATGTCAGTGAAAAGGACTTGTCATTCCTTCCCCCACCCTTCCGTTTCACTTGAAACTTTACAGCCTGGAAGAAGTACTTCTGTGGATGGCAATTGTTCCTGCAGCACCAGAAGAGAGACATTCCCCAAGGAGAGGGAGAAAAACCTTTGGACATCTCGCATGTTCTAACCTTATCGCATGCACCAAGAAGTGGAAAATAAAGTAGTTGGGTAATTCTGAGATGCCAGACATGCCTCTTATTGAACAGAGAACTCTGATCTGTGCTGCTGGAGTTTTCTCAGTGCTTCTCAGCTGCAGCCCCACGCAGAGATCACTGCACTAAACTGCTCTGGCCTGAGACATGCTGAGGTCTGCATTTGATAGCAAAGAGCTTTTGTCCAACGAAGGTACCTGCAGAATATATGTTGTTAATGGGCAATAAATAACAAGGGAAGGTATTTAATCAAGTGTGCCGGGAAATACTGCTTACTTAAAAACACACACATTTCAAAAGATACAGCTTGGGGAGAGAATGCTTAAAGGGGAAGGCAAAAGAGTCTGTAGTGAGGCTGCTGAATTTCATCCTGCTACTTGTAAGACGCACACAGAAGGATTCCAGCCCTTGCCTTGCTCTTCCCCATCAGCCCATGTCTTACCTAAACTCTGTATAATAATTGTCATATTTCATAAATCTGGCAGTTTTGCTTGGGCATACATTACCATGGATTTTAACATTCCCTGCATCACTCCCTTTTAATGCATTGACATTCTGAAAGCTGGGCATCGTGACCTCTCCATTAAATCTTTGACACAATGAAGTGTCTTCTAAATAAAATAATTCAGAGGGATCGATCCAGTGAACTTCAGGGTGCACCTTTTCAATTATATTTTAAAGATGGAAGTGTTTTGTGCATATTGAGAGCTAGATTTGTGGGGCTGGGATGGAGGGGAGCCACGTCGTGAGCGTGGGCCTGAGCTCCACTCCAACAGGAGCTTATAGAAATGCTCAGAAGGGAGCGAGCACGAGAGCTATTCCCATGCTTCCAGCATGACTCTGAACTTGGCTTTGCTGGATCCGGGCCTCTTTTCTGTTGTATGTAAAACACCAGTGTTCTATGTATTGTTCCAAAGGATTTGGGTGTTTTTTTACATACCCCTAGCTCGACCTTCAGAACTGTCCACTTGAATCTGAGCAGAAGTGCTGTGGTCAGGGCTCAAATACAAATGATATCCCAGGCAGCGGGTTTTTTAATTGTGGCACGCCAAATACCAAAGGCAGATGCTTTTTCATTCTGTAGCTCCTGGATACGTGGTCTGCTTTTTGGTTTCAAGGACAAAGGAAACACTTCTCCAATTAGATGAGGCATGAGATTGTGACATAAGGGCTCATTCCTCAAATAAAAAAATGCTGGAAAAAGATATTTGACCCAAAGTCAGTAAGTGCTGTTAAAATAATGCATGCTCCATAAATCCAGCCATACGTACAGCCTGTGTTCAGAGCTGTGCTCCTTTGGTCTCCGAGAAGGGACCGCCCAGGATAAAGCCCCACACAACTCACTTGTCCAAATCGCATTTTGAAGGCCTTACTTTTAAAACAGGATATACAAAAGTGTAAGCCAATTAAACTGCGAGGCAGACTAGTGCTATCTTCTTCCATCTGACATCTCTATCGAGTCAGCTCAGATGATATCAAACATGATTTGGTTGTCAGAACAGCTGAATTTCCCCCCCATGCTCAGCAAAGACAGGGGAATCTCTTGCTCCTCTTAGGAGGCTCGTTGGAACTGATTTTATAATAGGAATGTGGCTTGCCAGTGGTAATGATGCTTTTGTCTACTGTTGGGAGCAAATAGCGAATGCTTTATACACATCGCACCTGAGTCTTGAGTGTCCTAGCAGCACACTTGAGTATCTGCATAAGGAGCATCACACCTCTTTGTCAGAAGCTGGATCTGCGTTGTTTCTCTCCCTGTATCTGGGGCAATAGTTGAACTTGTCAATAATTACAGCTCTTCTGTTTCCAGCCTCAGAGCTGCGTTTGCTGCAGTCTTAGGTTTACCAGGCAGCTGGAACTGTTGACTGATAATTGCTGTGAGTTTCTGACCCTCCAGAAGAGTGAAGAGCCTCCTCCATCCTCCACCTATGGTTGGTACGGTTTGCTTTGCTGGAATTACTGAAACTGGTGTTATTGACACTGCACGGAGGGCTGGAGACTCAGGTGCTGGGAATTAATGTTGCCTGTGTAATCACATCAGTTTACAACCTGATCTGCTGTCTGTCCTTTTTCACAGAGTGTTGCTTAAAGCAGAATTGCAGTGTCTCATCAAAACCGGGTGTGGGGCTGAGTGATACTGGAACAAATGGAAGTGACTGGAAAAATTGCTCTTGTTCTCCCAGCCAGGCCCAGCTGCCATTTTGATTTCTCTCCACCTTGGTGCCTGGCTCTGGACCTTTCCTGCCATACGCTACTGCAGAGTCATTAGTTATGTATGACACCTAATGAAGCCCCACACCATGGTGTTCTCCAGGATGCCTGGACCCCTGGTGATTCTGGCCAAGCAGCAGCACTCCTTGAACCCTTCCCAGCCCCAGCTGCAGCACAGATCAGGCTGGAAGCTGCATCTGTGCCTATTGGCGAGGTCCCAGCGAGGGACAGCCACAGCACTGCCGCTCTGAGAGCATCAATGCCAATCTCCACCGGTGGGAACCCCCCGGAGATGTAAGGAATGGAGGGAGCAGCAGGAGGGAGCCCTGGATACCAAAGGTGATTGAAACAAGCACTGCCCGTAGCAGCCCCGAGAGCTGAGATCAGTGGCAGGGCTTGACTTCAGGCTCTATTGCCTTGGGCTGGCTCAGCACGCTCGCCAATGTGCTAAACCCTCATGTAATCATGTTACTAGTGCTCCCACTGCTTTTAAGAGAGCTTGTACAGAGCTCTTTTACTTCTGCAGTTTGCACATCCATAAAAGCCATCCAGAATACAGTGAGGTGAGGAAGAAACGTCATGAATTTTCATCATATTGGTATTTCTGTCACAATTTACATCGTGGCTGCGTCCCTGCTGAGGAGGAGCAATAAATACCCTCTGCAAAGCTCATATTGCAATGGATGGGAGAGGAAGCAGCTACCTGAAGGGTGTCACATTCTGGAAACCCGACCTGGAAAGAAGGATCCACAATTAACAAGATGGGTAAGGGATCTCTGAGTCTTAGCAGAGCCCTTTGATTACCATAGAAAGAAAGTGGGTGACAAGCAGTTTTAAAGCATCCACATATTATCGATGATCTTTCTGGTGATAGGAGGAATTCAAAGGGGTGCTATTAGCATTCTGGACAGAGAGGGAGCAGATCTATAGCGCGGCTCTCCATAAATGCGTTGCTGCAGTAAACTTCTTTAGCACTTTGCAATTCACATCTGATCTGTGCTGACCTTTTTTTTTTTTCCTCCTAATTAAACCTTTAGTTTGCAAATGAGCCATTTCCTACATCAAACCGGTGTATGGCAAAGGAGGAAATTCTACCCGGGATTTATGAGTTGCTGGTGACCTAACTGTCTATCACAACCTTTCCTAATTGATCCCTGTTTGAATTAAATTTGATCAATTACTTTCTCCTAGGTGAACAAAGATAAGACTACCCTTAAAAGCTATTGTGCCGACAGCGGAGAACAAAGGAGGGTGTATGTAGCGGGTGGAAGATAACAATCCATATTGAGCACATAGGGAGGAAAATGAAGTCCAACAGCCTCCAGCACCCAAACCCACTGGTTATCTCATCCAGATGTTTTCCCAAAGCGGTGTTTGTTTGGAGAAACTGGTTTCAAAGGGGTGTGCATGGGGTGACTTCAACTGCTGCTCTTGTGGGCTTTGTTTATGTGTGCCCTTGTTTTTGGAGCTGGATGACCAAACCAGCCTCTTCCAGGTTGCTCACGCCCCATCGTCCTCTTCCAGCACAGCGACGTGGCAGCCTTTAAAGTCCCTTTCCAGTGTACCATCCAAGAGGACATTCCCCAAATCATGAAACAGCCATGCCCACATTGGTCATGTCCTGTGATGAGAACTTGGGGAATGAAATATCTGAGATGGGTGCAAGAGCACAGTGCTGAACTGCTGACCTCAAGAACTCCAGCGTATTCCTGGCTGCACTATAGTTCTTCAATGTTCAGATACACCCCTTACCCTTCCCTGTAGCCGAACCATGGGAATTTGGCTGGGGCAGCATCCTGTGCCAGTGGGGAAAGCCCCTTGGCTTGACCTGACAGAAAGAAGCCAGAACTGAACCATCCAGCAGTGACACGAGGGGAGTTAAATCAGCGCTGTTCATTAAAAACTCATGAGTCTCACCTGAAAACCCTTTTCAGAAGTATATTTTACCTGATTTTCCTTCATCTCCTGGCTCCAGAGCGTGCATCCTCAAACATTGCTTCTACAGCTGAAATGATGAGAGATTTCCTTTCCTCTAGTGGGAAGCCAGGAGGCTCCTATCCATGCAGGATGCCTGTGCTGCTGCAGCTTCACAGCTATCAAAAGCACCCTCCACACCTCCAAAAGGATTCAGGAATATTCCTTAGAAATAACAAAAACGCCTCCAAACCCAGCTCTGGGGCTGTAAAGGAGAGGGAACCACAGCACGATGACATGGGAAGCATCCCAGCTGAGAACATGCTAGGGAAATGGCTTTTCCTTCATCCAGATGGATTGTGGATTGTGTACCAACTAGGTTAGTAAAAGCTGGATTCGTTAGAAAAATGATTAAGATGTGCAACATGGATAATTTAAGGGATACTGTTGTTCATAAGGGCTGTGGGGGTGCTGGCACCCACTGGGAAGGGCAGAGGCTGGCTCCAGCATGGGGTGCTGAGGGAAGATTTATGCAGGGCATCTTTGACTTGTCACTGTTAGCCTTTTTCAATGAGGAAAATCAAACCATTTCCCTGCATGGAGAAACTGAGGCTGCTTGGCACCGCCGGGGATAGGGCCATAGTTGGGTGAATGCCCTGTTGGGGTGTTTCTCAAGGCACAAACCTCCCCTTTGAGCCCCCCTTGGTACTACTGACCGGGCTGAGGGGTGCTTGCACCCCACAGCCTTGCCCCTGGTGTTCCACAGGCTGTGCCTTGCACAGGTCGGCTCTGTTCAGGAGGTTAAAAGGTATTGACAGGAAATCAGTGTTAATAGAAAGGGTCCCATCTGCTGCAGCGCACAACTCACGGCCCTCCTCCCGCAGCCTTCCCCGCACCGCACTGCGGAAGGCACCGCAGCGCTCGGCCGTGGCTGCGCAGCTCCCGCCCGGCCCGGACCGCACGGAGCGGTAAAGCCCTGAGGCAAAGTGCGCAGTGACAAATCGGTGGTGGTGAAGGAGCGAACAGAGCCGTCCCTCATGCGGCTGTCCCTGCGCTGCGGGTGCCGAGCGCTGCCGCACCCGTGCGCGCTGCTCAGGGCATGGGATGGCAGAGGGGAAAGTTTGCGGAGGATGTGAGCAAGTGTGGGAGATGGAGAGTCCTGTGTGTGTGCATCAGCTGCTTCTGAGGGCACTGGAGAGAGGGAGGGAAAGAGAGAAAGGGAGAGGGAGAGGGAGGAAAGAAGGAAGGAGGGGAGGAAGGAAGGGAAAGGAAAATGAAAAGAAAAAAGAAAAAAAAAAGAAAGAAAAAGGAGAGAAAGAGAACAGAAAAAATAAGCCCCAGCAGTATGCAACAAAAGGAAAAAATCAAGACAAGAGGTGAATCATGGAGCTTTTCTGTATCCGTACAAAGGGATGTGCTCGCCCCAGCAGCCACTGTGGCAGCATGGCCTTGCTGGGATAAAAAGTATCCTTTGGGGGGAAGAGAGAACTGAAACTCTGTTGTAATCTAATTCTGGTCAACTGGCTGGGTAAAAGCCTGATTTGATAGAAAATTGATTCAAAGCTGTAACGTGGGATGTGGAGCTGTTGGAGAGAGGCCAGAGGAGAGCATGGAGATGCTGCGAGTGCTGGAGCCAGGCTGAGAGAGCTGGGCTGGGGCAGAATGGAGAAGAGAAGGTCCTGAAGGGGAGAGCTGAGAGCAGCT